>CATOZT010000111.1:0-69580 GCA_954870665.1 Stratiomys singularior
AATCATCGATCGTCAATCATCAATCATCAATCATAAATATTAAATCATCAATCATCAGTCATCAATCATCAATCATCAATCATCAATCATCAATCATCAATCATCAATCATCGATCATCAATCATCAATTATCAATCATCAATCATCAATCATCAATCATCAATCACCAATCATCAATCATCAACCATCAATCATCGATCATCAATCATCAATCATCAATCATCAATTATCAATTATCAATTATCAATCATCAATCATCAATCATCAATCATCAATCATCAGTCATCAATCATCAATCATCAATCATCAATCATCAATCATCAATCATCAATCATCAATCATCAATCATCAATCATCAATCATCAATCATCAATCATCAATTATCAATCATCAATCATCAATCATCAATCATCAATCATCAATCATCAATCATCAATCATCAATCATCAATCATCAATCATCAATCATCAATCATCAATCATCGATCATCAATCATCAATTATCAATCATCAATCATCAATCATCTATCATCAATCACCAATCATCAATCATCAACCATCAATCATCGATCATCAATCATCAATCATCAATCATCAATTATCAATTATCAATCATCAATCATCAATCATCAATCATCAATCATCAGTCATCAATCATCAATCATCAATCATCAATCATCAATCATCAATCATCAATCATCAATCATCAATCATCAATCATCAATCATCAACCATCAATCATCAATCATCAATCATCAATCATCAGTCATCAATCATCAATCATCAATCATCAATCATCAATAATCAATCATCTATCATCAAACTTCAATCATCAATCATCATTCATGAATTATCAATCATCAATCATCAATCATCAATCATCAATCATCAATCATCAATCATCAATCATCAATCATCAATCATCCATCATCAATCATCAATCATCAATCATCAATCATCAATCATCAATCATCAATCATCAATCATCAATCATCAATCATCAATCATCAATCATCAATCATCAATCACTAATCATCAATCATCAATAATCAATCATCAATCATCAATCATCAATCATCAATCATCAATCGACAATCGTCAATTAACAATTATCAATCATCAGTCATCAATCATCAATCATCAATCATTAATCATCCATCATCAATCATCAATCATCAATCTTCAATCATCAATCATCAATCATAACTAAACAATCATTAATCATCAATCATCAATAATCAATCATCAATCATCAATCATCAATCATCAATCATCAATCATCAATCATTAATCATCAATCATCAATGATCAATCATCAATCATCAATCATCAATCATCAATCATCAATCATCAATCATCACTCATCAATTAACGATCATCAATCATCAATAATCAATCATCAATCATCAATCATCATTCATCAATCATCAATCATCAATCATCAGTCATCAATCATCAATCATCAATCATCAATCATCAATCATCAATCATCAATCATCAAAACTCAATCATCAATCATCATTCTGAATTATCAATCATCAATCATCAATCATCAATCATCAATCATCAATCATCAATCATCAATCATCAATCATCAATCATCAATCATCAGTCATCAATCATCAATCATCAATCATCAATCATCAATCATCAATCATCAATAATCAATCACCAATCATCAATCATCAATCATCGATCATCAATCATCAATCATCAATCATTAATCATCAGTCATCAGTCATCAATCATCAATCATCAATCATCAATAATCATTCATCAATCGTCAATCATCAATCATCAATCATCAGTTAACAATCATCAATCATCAATCATCAATCATCAATCGTCAATCATCAGTCATCAATCATAACTAACCAATCATAAATCATCAGTCATCAATCATCAATCATCATTCATGAATTATCAATCATCAATCATCAATCATCAATCATCAATCATCAATCATCAATCATCAATCATCAAAACTCAATCATCAATCATCATTCTGAATTATCAATCATCAATCATCAATCATCAATCATCAATCATCAATCATCAATCATCAATCATCAATCATCAATCATCAATCATCAATCATCAATCATCAATCATCAATCATCAATCATCAATCATCAATCATCAATAATCAATCACCAATCATCAATCATCAATCATCGATCATCAATCATCAATCATCAATCATCAATAATCATTCATCAATCGCCAATCATCAATCATCAATCATCAGTCATCAATCATCAATCATCAATCATCAATCATCAATCATCAATCATCAATCATCAATCATCAATCATCAATCATCAATCATCAATCATCAATCATCAATCATCAATCATCAATCATCAATCATCAATCATCAATCATCATTCATGAATTATCAATCATCAATCATCAATCATCAATCATCAATCATCAATCATCAATCCTCAATCATCAATCATTAATCATCAATCATCAATCATCAATCATCAATCATCAATCATCAATCATCAATCATCAATCATCAATCATCAATCATCAATCATCAATCATCAATCATCAATCATCAATCATCAATCATCAATCATCAATCATCAATCATCGATCATCAATCATCAATCATCAATCATCAATCATCAATCATCAATCATCAATCATCAATCATCAATCATCAAACATCAACCATCAATCATCGATCATCAATCATCAATCATCAATCATCAATCATCAATCATCAATCATCAATCATCAATCATCAATCATCAATCATCCATCATCAGTCATCAATCATCAATCATCAATCATCAATCATCAATCATCAATCATCAATCAATAATCATCAATCGTCAATCATCAGTCATCAATCATAACTAACCAATCATAAATCATCAGTCATCAATGATCAATCATCATCCATGAATTATCAATCATCAATCATCAATCATCAATCATCAATCATCGATCATCAATCATCAATCATCAATCATCAATCATCAATCATCAATCATCAATCATCAATCATCAATCATCAATCATCAATCATCAATCATCAATCATCAATCAGCAATCATCAATCATCAATCATCAATCATCGATCATCAATCATCAATCATCAATCATCAATCATCAATCATCAACCATCAAACATCAATCATCAATCATCAATCATCAATCATCAACCATCAATCATCGATTATCAATCATCAATCATCAATCATCAATTATCAATCATCAATCATCAGTCATCAATCATCAATCATCAATCATCAATCATCAATCATCAATCATCAATCATCAATCATCAATCAATAATCATCAATCATTAATCATCAGTCATCAATCATAACTAACCAATCATAAATCATCAGTCATCAATGATCAATCATCATCCATGAATTATCAATCATCAATCATCAATCATCAATCATCAATCATCAATCATCAATCATCAATCATCAATCATCAATCATCAATCATCAATCATCAGTCATCAATCATCAATCATCAATCATCAATCATCAATCATCAATCATCAATCATCAATCAATAATCATCAATCATCAATCATCAGTCATCAATCATAACTAACAAATCATAAATCATCAGTCATCAATGATCAATCATCATCCATGAATTATCAATCATCAATCATCAATCATCAATCATCAATCATCAATCATCAATCATCAATCATCAATCATCAATCATCAATCATCAATCATCAATCATCAACCATCAGTCATCAATCATCAATCATCAATCATCAATCATCAATCATCAATCATCAACCATCAATCATCGATTATCAATCATCAATCATCAATCATCAATTATCAATCATCAATCATCAGTCATCAATCATCAATCATCAATCATCAATCATCAATCATCAATCATCAATCATCAATCATCAATCATCAATCATCAATCATCAATCATCAATCAATAATCATCAATCATCAATCATCAGTCATCAATCATAACTAACCAATCATAAATCATCAGTCATCAATGATCAATCATCATCCATGAATTATCAATCATCAATCATCAATCATCAATCATCAATCATCAATCATCAATCATCAATCATCAATCATCAATCATCAATCATCAATCATCAATCATCAATCATCAATCATCAATCATCAATCATCAATCATCAATAATCATTCATCAATCGTCAATCATCAATCATCAATCATCAGTCATCAATCATCAATCATCAATCATCAATCATCAATCATCAATCATCAATCATCAATCATCAATCATCAATCATCAATCATCAATCATCAATCATCAATCATCAATCATCAATCATCAATCATCAATCATCAATCATCAATCATCAATCATCAATCATCAATCATCAATCATCAATCATCAATGATCAATCATCAATCAGCAATCATCAATCATCAATCATCAATCATCGATCATCAATCATCAATCATCAATCATCAATCATCAATCATCAATCATCAAACATCAATCATCAATCATCAATCATCAATCATCAACCATCAATCATCGATTATCAATCATCAATCATCAATCATCAATTATCAATCATCAATCATCAGTCATCAATCATCAATCATCAATCATCAATCATCAATCATCAATCATCAATCATCAATCAATAATCATATATCATCAATCATCAGTCATCAATCATAACTAACCAATCATAAATCATCAGTCATCAATGATCAATCATCATCCATGAATTATCAATCATCAATCATCAATCATCAATCATCAATCATCAATCATCAATCATCAATCATCAATCATCAATCATCAATCATCAATCATCAATCATCAATCAGCAATCATCAATCATCAATCATCTATCATCGATCATCAATCATCAATCATCGATCATCAATCATCAATCATCAATCATCAATCATCAATCATCAATCATCAATCATCAATCATCAATCATCAATCATCAATCATCAATCATCAATCATCAACCATCAATCATCGATCATCAATCATCAATCATCAATCATCAATCATCAATCATCAATCATCAATCATCAATCATCAATCATCAATCATCAATCATCAATCATCAATCATCAGTCATCAATCATCAATCATCAATCATCAATCATCAATCATCAATCATCATTCAATAATCATCAATCGTCAATCATCAGTCATCAATCATAACTAACCAATCATAAATCAGCAGTCATCAATGATCAATCATCATCCATGAATTATCAATCATCAATCATCAATCATCAATCATCAATCATCGATCATCAATCATCAATCATCAATCATCAATCATCAATCATCAATCATCAATAATCATTCATCAATCGTCAATCATCAATCATCAATCATCAGTCATCAATCATCAATAATCAATCATCAATCATCAATCATCAATCATTAATCATCAATCATCAATCATCAATCATCAATCATCAATCATCAATCATCAATCATCAATCATCAATCATCAATCATCAATCATCAATCATCAATCATCAATCATCAATCATCAATCATCAATCTTCAGTCATCAATCATCAATCATCATTCATGAATTATCAATCATCAATCATCAATCATCAATCATCAATCATCAATCATCAATCATTAATCATCAATCATCAATCATCAATCATCAATCATCAATCATCAAACATCAATCATCAATCATCAATCATCAATCATCAATCTACAATCATCAATCATCAATCATCAATCATCAATAATCATTCATCAATCGTCAATCATCAATCATCAATCATCAGTCATCAATCATCAATCATCAATCATCAATCATCAATCATCAATCATCAATCATCAATCATCAATCATCAATCATCAATCATCAATCATCAATCATTAATCATCAATCATCAATCATCAATCATCAATCATCAATCATCAATCATCAATCATCAATCATCAATCATCAATCATCAATCATCAATCATCGATCATCAATCATCAATCATCAATCATCAATCATCAATCATCAATCATCAATCATCAATCATCAATCATCAATCAGCAATCATCAACCATCAATCATCAATCATCAATCATCAATCATTAATCATCAATCATCAATCATCAATCATCAATCATCAATCATCAATCATCGATCATCAATCATCAATCATCAATCATCAATCATCAATCATCAATCATCAATCATCAATCATCAATCATCAGTCATCAATCATCAATCATCAATCATCAATCATCAATCATCAATCATCAATCATCAATCATTAATCATCAATCATCAATCATCAATCATCAATCATCAATCATCAATCATCAATCATCAATCATCGATCATCAATCATCAATCATCAATCATCAATCATCAATCATCAATCATCAATCATCAATCAGCAATCATCAACCATCAATCATCGATCATCAATCATCAACCATCAATCATCAATTATCAATCATCAATCATCAATCATCAATCATCAATCATCAATCATCAATCATCAATCATCAATCATCAATCATCAATCTTCAATCATCGATCATCAATCATCAATCATCAAACATCATTGATCAATCATCATTCATGAATTATCAATCATCAATCATCAATCATCAATCATCAATCGTCAATAATCAATCATCAATCATCAATCATCAATCATCAATCATCAATCATCAATCATCAATCATCAAACATCAATCATCAATCATCATTCATGAATTATCAATCATCAATCATCAATCATCAATCATCAATCATCAATCATCAATCATCAATAATCAATCATCAATCATCAATCATTCATCATTAATCATCAATCATCAATCATCAATCATCAATCATCAATCATCAATCATCAATCATCAATCATCAATAATCAATCATCAATCATCAATCATTCATCATTAATCATCAATCATCAATCATCAATCATTAATCATCAATCATCAATCATCAATCATCAATCATCAATCATCAATCATCAATCATCAATCATCGATCATCAATCATCAATCATCAATCATCAATCATCAATCATCAATCATCAATCATCAATCAGCAATCATCAACCATCAAGCATCGATCATCAATCATCAACCATTAATCATCAATTATCAATCATCAATCATCAATCATCAATCATCAATCATCAATCATCAATCATCAATCATCAATCATCAATCATCAATCTTCAATCATCGATCATCAATCATCAATCATCAAACATCAATGATCAATCATCATTCATGAATTATCAATCATCAATCATCAATCATCAATCATCAATCGTCAATAATCAATCATCAATCATCAATCATCAATCATCAATCATCAATCATCAATCATCAATCATCAATCATCAAACATCAATCATCAATCATCATTCATGAATTATCAATCATCAATCATCAATCATCAATCATCAATCATCAATCATCAATCAATAATCATCAATCATCAATCATCAGTCATCAATCATAACTAACAAATCATAAATCATCAGTCATCAATGATCAATCATCATCCATGAATTATCAATCATCAATCATCAATCATCAATCATCAATCATCAATCATCAATCATCAATCATCAATCATCAATCATCAATCATCAATCATCAATCATCAACCATCAGTCATCAATCATCAATCATCAATCATCAATCATCAATCATCAATCATCAACCATCAATCATCGATTATCAATCATCAATCATCAATCATCAATTATCAATCATCAATCATCAGTCATCAATCATCAATCATCAATCATCAATCATCAATCATCAATCATCAATCATCAATCATCAATCATCAATCATCAATCATCAATCATCAATCAATAATCATCAATCATCAATCATCAGTCATCAATCATAACTAACCAATCATAAATCATCAGTCATCAATGATCAATCATCATCCATGAATTATCAATCATCAATCATCAATCATCAATCATCAATCATCAATCATCAATCATCAATCATCAATCATCAATCATCAATCATCAATCATCAATCATCAATCATCAATCATCAATCATCAATCATCAATAATCATTCATCAATCGTCAATCATCAATAATCATTCATCAATCGTCAATCATCAATCATCAATCATCAGTCATCAATCATCAATCATCAATCATCAATCATCAATCATCAATCATCAATCATCAATCATCAATCATCAATCATCAATCATCAATCATCAATCATCAATCATCAATCATCAATCATCAATCATCAATCATCAATCATCAATCATCAATCATCAATCATCAATCATCAATCATCAATCATCAATGATCAATCATCAATCAGCAATCATCAATCATCAATCATCAATCATCGATCATCAATCATCAATCATCAATCATCAATCATCAATCATCAATCATCAAACATCAATCATCAATCATCAATCATCAATCATCAACCATCAATCATCGATTATCAATCATCAATCATCAATCATCAATTATCAATCATCAATCATCAGTCATCAATCATCAATCATCAATCATCAATCATCAATCATCAATCATCAATCATCAATCAATAATCATATATCATCAATCATCAGTCATCAATCATAACTAACCAATCATAAATCATCAGTCATCAATGATCAATCATCATCCATGAATTATCAATCATCAATCATCAATCATCAATCATCAATCATCAATCATCAATCATCAATCATCAATCATCAATCATCAATCATCAATCATCAATCATCAATCAGCAATCATCAATCATCAATCATCTATCATCGATCATCAATCATCAATCATCAATCATCAATCATCAATCATCAATCATCAATCATCAATCATCAATCATCAATCATCAATCATCAATCATCAACCATCAATCATCGATCATCAATCATCAATCATCAATCATCAATCATCAATCATCAATCATCAATCATCAATCATCAATCATCAATCATCAATCATCAATCATCAATCATCAGTCATCATTCATCAATCATCATCATCAATCATCAGTCATCAATCATAATCATCAATCATCAATCATCAATCATCAGATCATCAATCATCAATCAATCAATCATCAATCATCAATCATCATCATCAATCATCATCATCAATCATCAATCATCAATCATCAATCATCAATCATCATCATCAATCAATCATCAGTCATCAATCATCAATCATCAATCATCAATCATCAATCATCAATCATCAATCATTAATCATCAATCATCAATCATCAATCATCAATCATCAATCATCAATCATCAATCATCAATCATCAATCATCAATCATCAATCATCAATCATCAATCATCAATCATCAATCATCAATCATCAATCATCAATCTTCAGTCATCAATCATCAATCATCATTCATGAATTATCAATCATCAATCATCAATCATCAATCATCAATCATCAATCATCAATCATTAATCATCAATCATCAATCATCAATCATCAATCATCAATCATCAAACATCAATCATCAATCATCAATCATCAATCATCAATCTACAATCATCAATCATCAATCATCAATCATCAATAATCATTCATCAATCGTCAATCATCAATCATCAATCATCAGTCATCAATCATCAATCATCAATCATCAATCATCAATCATCAATCATCAATCATCAATCATCAATCATCAATCATCAATCATCAATCATCAATCATTAATCATCAATCATCAATCATCAATCATCAATCATCAATCATCAATCATCAATCATCAATCATCAATCATCAATCATCAATCATCAATCATCGATCATCAATCATCAATCATCAATCATCAATCATCAATCATCAATCATCAATCATCAATCATCAATCATCAATCAGCAATCATCAACCATCAATCATCAATCATCAATCATCAATCATTAATCATCAATCATCAATCATCAATCATCAATCATCAATCATCAATCATCGATCATCAATCATCAATCATCAATCATCAATCATCAATCATCAATCATCAATCATCAATCATCAATCATCAGTCATCAATCATCAATCATCAATCATCAATCATCAATCATCAATCATCAATCATCAATCATTAATCATCAATCATCAATCATCAATCATCAATCATCAATCATCAATCATCAATCATCAATCATCGATCATCAATCATCAATCATCAATCATCAATCATCAATCATCAATCATCAATCATCAATCAGCAATCATCAACCATCAATCATCGATCATCAATCATCAACCATCAATCATCAATTATCAATCATCAATCATCAATCATCAATCATCAATCATCAATCATCAATCATCAATCATCAATCATCAATCATCAATCTTCAATCATCGATCATCAATCATCAATCATCAAACATCATTGATCAATCATCATTCATGAATTATCAATCATCAATCATCAATCATCAATCATCAATCGTCAATAATCAATCATCAATCATCAATCATCAATCATCAATCATCAATCATCAATCATCAATCATCAAACATCAATCATCAATCATCATTCATGAATTATCAATCATCAATCATCAATCATCAATCATCAATCATCAATCATCAATCATCAATAATCAATCATCAATCATCAATCATTCATCATTAATCATCAATCATCAATCATCAATCATCAATCATCAATCATCAATCATCAATCATCAATCATCAATAATCAATCATCAATCATCAATCATTCATCATTAATCATCAATCATCAATCATCAATCATTAATCATCAATCATCAATCATCAATCATCAATCATCAATCATCAATCATCAATCATCAATCATCGATCATCAATCATCAATCATCAATCATCAATCATCAATCATCAATCATCAATCATCAATCAGCAATCATCAACCATCAAGCATCGATCATCAATCATCAACCATTAATCATCAATTATCAATCATCAATCATCAATCATCAATCATCAATCATCAATCATCAATCATCAATCATCAATCATCAATCATCAATCTTCAATCATCGATCATCAATCATCAATCATCAAACATCAATGATCAATCATCATTCATGAATTATCAATCATCAATCATCAATCATCAATCATCAATCGTCAATAATCAATCATCAATCATCAATCATCAATCATCAATCATCAATCATCAATCATCAATCATCAATCATCAATCATCAAACATCAATCATCAATCATCATTCATGAATTATCAATCATCAATCATCAATCATCAATCATCAATCATCAATCATCAATCATCAATAATCAATCATCAATCATCAATCATTCATCATTAATCATCAATCATCAATCATCAATCATCAATCATCAATCATCAATCATCAAACATCAATCATCAATCATCAATCATCATTCATGAATTATCAATCATCAATCATCAATCATCAATCATCAATCATCAATCATCAATCATCAATCATCAATCATCAATCATCAGTCATCAATCATCAATCATCAATCATCAATCATCAATCATCAATCATCAATCATCAATCATCAATCATTAATCATCAATCATTAATCATCAGTCATCAGTCATCAATCATCAATCATCAATCATCAATAATCATTCATCAATCGTCAATCATCAATCATCAATCATCAGTTAACAATCATCAATCATCAATCATCAATCATCAATCATCAATCGTCAATCATCAGTCATCAATCATAACTAACCAATCATAAATCATCAGTCATCAATCATCAATCATCATTCATGAATTATCAATCATCAATCATCAATCATCAATCATCAATCATCAATCATCAATAATCAAAACTCAATCATCAATCATCATTCTGAATTATCAATCATCAATCATCAATCATCAATCATCAATCATCAATCATCAATCATCAATCATCAATCATCAATCATCAATCATCAATCATCAATCATCAATCATCAATCATCAATCATCACTCATCAATCATCAATAATCAATCACCAATCATCAATCATCAATCATCGATCATCAATCATCAATCATCAATCATCAATCATCAATAATCATTCATCAATCGCCAATCATCAATCATCAATCATCAGTCATCAATCATCAATCATCAATCATCAATCATCAATCATCAATCATCAATCATCAATCATCAATCATCAATCATCAATCATCAATCATCAATCATCAATCATCAATCATCAATCATCATTCATGAATTATCAATCATCAATCATCAATTATCAATCATCAATCCTCAATAATCAATCATTAATCATCAATCATCAATCATCAATCATCAATCATCAATCATCAATCATCAATCATCAATCATCAATCATCAATCATCAATCATCAATCATCAATCATCGATCATCAATCATCAATCATCAATCATCATTCTGAATTATCAATCATCAATCATCAATCATCAATCATCAATCATCAATCATCAATCATCAATCATCAATCATCAATCATCAATCATCAATCATCAATCATCAATCATCAATCATCAATCATCAATCATCAATCATCAATCATCAATCATCAATCATCAATCATCAATAATCAATCACCAATCATCAATCATCAATAATCATTCATCAATCGCCAATCATCAATCATCAATCATCGATCATCAATCATCAATCATCAATCATCAATAATCATTCATCAATCGCCAATCATCAATCATCAATCATCAGTCATCAATCATCAATCATCAATCATCAATCATCAATCATCAATCATCAATCATCAATCATCAATCATCAATCATCAATCATCAATCATCAATCATCAATCATCAATCATCAATCATCAATCATCAATCATCAATCATCAATCATCAATCATCAATCATCAATCATCAATCATCAATCATCAATCATCATTCATGAATTATCAATCATCAATCATCAATCATCAATAATCAATCATCAATCATCAATCATCAATCCTCAATCATCAATCATTAATCATCAATCATCAATCATCAATCATCAATCATCAATCATCAATCATCAATCATCAATCATCAATCATCAATCATCAATCATCAATCATCAATCATCAATCATCGATCATCAATCATCAATCATCAATCATCAATCATCAATCATCAATCATCAATCATCAACCATCAATCATCGATCATCAATCATCAATCATCAATCATCAATCATCAATCATCAATCATCAATCATCAATCATCAATCATCAATCATCAATCATCAGTCATCAATCATCAATCATCAATCATCAATCATCAATCAATAATAATCAATCGTCAATCATCAGTCATCAATCATAACTAACCAATCATAAATCATCAGTCATCAATTATCAATCATCATCCATGAATTATCAATCATCAATCATCAATCATCAATCATCAATCATCAACCATCGATCATCAATCATCAATCATCAATCATCAATCATCAATCATCAATAATCATTCATCAATCGTCAATCATCAATCATCAATCATCAGTCATCAATCATCAAATATCAATCATCAATCATCAATCATCAATCATCAATCATCAATCATCAATCATCAATCATCAATCATCAATCATCAATCATCAATCATCAATCATCAATCATCAATCATCAATCAGCAATCATCAATCATCAATCATCAATCATCGATCATCAATCATCAATCATCAATCATCAATCATCAATCATCAATCATCAATCATCAAACATCAATCATCAATCATCAATCATCAATCATCAACCATCAACCATCAATCATCGATCATCAATCATCAATCATCAATCATCAATCATCAATCATCAATCATCAATCATCAATCATCAATCATCAATCATCAATCATCAGTCATCAATCATCAATCATCAATCATCAATCAATAATCATCAATCGTCAATCATCAGTCATCAATCATAACTAACCAATCATAAATCATCAGTCATCAATGATCAATCATCATCCATGAATTATCAATCATCAATCATCAATCATCAATCATCAATCATCAATCATCAATCATCAATCATCAATCATCAATCATCAATCATCAATCAGCAATCATCAATCATCAATCATCAATCATCGATCATCAATCATCGATCATCAATCATCAATCATCAATCATCAATCATCAATCATCAATCATCAATCATCAATCATCAATCATCAATCATCAATCATCAATCATCAACCATCAATCATCGATCATCAATCATCAATCATCAATCATCAATCATCAATCATCAATCATCAATCATCAATCATCAATCATCAATCATCAATCATCAGTCATCAATCATCAATCATCAATCATCAATCAATAATCATCAATCGTCAATCATCAGTCATCAATCATAACTAACCAATCATAAATCATCAGTCATCAATGATCAATCATCATCCATGAATGATCAATCATCAATCATCAATCATCAATCATCGATCATCAATCATCAATCATCAATCATCAATCATCAATCATCAATCATCAATCATCAATAATCATTCATCAATCGTCAATCATCAATCATCAATCATCAGTCATCAATCATCAATCATCAATCATCAATCATCAATCTTCAATCATCAATCATCAATCATCAATCATCAATCATCAATCATCAATCATCAATCATCAATCATCAATCATCAATCATCAATCATCAATCATCAATCATCAATCATCAATCATCAATCATCAATCATCATTCATCAATCATCAATCATCAATCATCAATCATCAATCATCAATCATCAATCATCAATCATCAATCTTCAATCATCAATCATCAATCATCAATCATCAATCATCATTCATGAATTATCAATCATCAATCATTAATCATCAATCATCAATCATTAATCATCAATCATCAATCATCAATCATCAATCATCAATCATCAGTCATCAATCATCAATCATCAATCATCAATCATCAATCTTCAATCATCAATCATCAATCATCAATCATCAATCATCAATCATCAATCATCAATCATCAATCATCAATCATCAATCATCAATCATCAATCATCAATCATCAATCATCAATCATCAATCATCAATCATCAATCATCAATCATCAATCATCAATCATCAATCATCAATCATCGATCATCAATCATCAATCATCAATCATCAATCATCAATCATCAATCATCAATCATCAATCATCAATCATCAATCAGCAATCATCAACCATCAATCATCGATCATCAATCATCAATCATCAACCATCAATCATCAATTATCAATCATCAATCATCAGTCATCAATCATCAATCAACAATCATCAATCATCAATCATCAATCATCAATCATCAATCATCAATCATCAATCATCAATCTTCAATCATCGATCATCAATCATCAATCATCAAACATCAATGATCAATCATCATTCATGAATTATCAATCATCAATCATTAATCATCAATCATCAATCATCAATCGTCAATAATCAATCATCAATCATCAATCATCAATCATCAATTATCAATCATCAATCATCAATCATCAAACATCAATCATCAATCATCATTCATGAATTATCAATCATCAATCATCAATCATCAATCATCAATCATCAATAATCAATAATCAATCATCAATCATCAATCATCAATCATTCATCATTAATCATCAATCATCAATCATCAATCATCAATCATCAATCATCAATCATCCATCATCAATCATCAATCATCAATCATCAATCATCAATCATCAATCATCAATCATCAATCATCAATCATCAGTCATCAATCATCAATCATCAATCATCAATCATCAATCATCAATCATCAATCATCAATCATTAATCATCAATCATCAATCATCAATCATCAGTCATCAGTCATCAATCATCAATCATCAATCATCAATCATCAATAATCATTCATCAATCGTCAATCATCAATCATCAGTTAACAATCATCAATCATCAATCATCAATCATCAATCGTCAATCATCAGTCATCAATCATAACTAACCAATCATAAATCATCAGTCATCAATCATCAATCATCATTCATGAATTATCAATCATCAATCATCAATCATCAATCATCAATCATCAAAACTCAATCATCAATCATCATTCTGAATTATCAATCATCAATCATCAATCATCAATCATCAATCATCAATCATCAATCATCAATCATCAATCATCAATCATCAATCATCACTCATCAATCATCAATAATCAATCACCAATCATCAATCATCAATCATCGATCATCAATCATCAATCATCAATCATCAATCATCAATCATCAATCATCAATAATCATTCATCAATCGCCAATCATCAATCATCAATCATCAGTCATCAATCATCAATCATCAATCATCAATCATCAATCATCAATCATCAATCATCAATCATCAATCATCAATCATCAATCATCAATCATCAATCATCAATCATCAATCATCATTCATGAATTATCAATCATCAATCATCAATCATCAATCATCAATCCTCAATAATCAATCATTAATCATCAATCATCAATCATCAATCATCAATCATCAATCATCAATCATCAATCATCAATCATCAATCATCAATCATCAATCATCAATCATCAATCATCAATCATCAATTATCAATCATCAATCATCAATCATCAAACATCAATCATCAATCATCAATCATCAATCATCAATCATCAATCATCAATCATCAATCATCAATCATCAATCATCAATTATCAATCATCAATCATCAATCATCAAACATCAATCATCAATCATCAATCATCAATCATCAATCATCAATCATCAATCATCAATCATCAATCATCGATCATCAATCATCAATCATCAATCATCAATCATCAATCATCAATCATCAATCATCAATCATCAATCATCAATCATCAGTCATCAATCATCAATCATCAATCATCAATCAATAATCATCAATCATCAATCATCAATCAATAATCATCAATCGTCAATCATCAGTCATCAATCATAACTAACCAATCATAAATCATCAGTCATCAATGATCAATCATCATCCATGAATGATCAATCATCAATCATCAATCATCAATCATCAATCATCAATCATCAATCCTCAATAATCAATCATTAATCATCAATCATCAATCATCAATCATCAATCATCAATCATCAATCATCAATCATCAATCATCAATCATCAATCATCAATCATCAATCATCAATCATCAATCATCAATCATCAATTATCAATCATCAATCATCAATCATCAAACATCAATCATCAATCATCAATCATCAATCATCAATCATCAATCATCAATCATCAATCATCAATCATCAATCATCAATCATCAATCATCAATTATCAATCATCAATCATCAATCATCAAACATCAATCATCAATCATCAATCATCAATCATCAATCATCAATCATCAATCATCAATCATCAATTATCAATCATCAATCATCAATCATCAAACATCAATCATCAATCATCAATCATCAATCATCAATCATCAATCATCAATCATCAATCATCAATCATCAATCATCAATCATCAATCATCAATCATCAATTATCAATCATCAATCATCAATCATCAAACATCAATCATCAATCATCAATCATCAATCATCAATCATCAATCATCAATCATCAATCATCAATCATCAATCATCAATCATCAGTCATCAATCATCAATCATCAATCATCAATCAATAATCATCAATCGTCAATCATCAGTCATCAATCATAACTAACCAATCATAAATCATCAGTCATCAATGATCAATCATCATTCATGAATTATCAATCATCAATCATCAATCATCAATCATCAATCATCAATCATCAATCGTCAATAATCAATCATCAATCATCAATCATCAATCATCAATTATCAATCATTATCATCAATCATCAAACATCAATCATCAATCATCAATCATCAATCATCAATCATCAATCATCAATCATCAATCATCAATCATCAATCATCAATCATCAATCATCAACCATCAATCATCGATCATCAATCATCAATCATCAATCATCAATCATCAATCATCAATCATCAATCATCAATCATCAATCATCAATCATCAATCGTCAATCATCAATCATCAAACATCAATCATCAATCAATAATCTTCAATCATCAATCATCAATCATCAATCATCAATCATCAATCATCAATCATCAACCATCAATCATCGATCATCAATCATCAATCATCAATCATCAATCATCAATCATCAATCATCAATCATCAATCATCAATCACCAATCATCAATCATCAATCATCAATCATCAACCATCAATCATCAATCATCAAACATCAATCATCAATCATCAATCATCAATCATCAATCATCAATCATCAATCATCAATCATCAATCATCAGTCATCAATCATCAATCATCAATCATCAATCAATAATCATCAATCGTCAATCATCAGTCATCAATCATAACTAACCAATCATAAATCATCAGTCATCAATGATCAATCATCATTCATGAATTATCAATCATCAATCATCAATCATCAATCATCAATCATGAATCATCAATCGTCAATCATCAGTCATCAATCATAACTAACCAATCATAAATCATCAGTCATCAATGATCAATCATCATTCATGAATTATCAATCATCAATCATCAATCATCAATCATCAATCATCAATCGTCAATAATCAATCATCAATCATCAATCATCAATCATCAATTATCAATCATTATCATCAATCATCAAACATCAATCATCAATCATCAATCATCAATCATCAATCATCAATCATCAATCATCAATCATCAATCATCAATCATCAACCATCAATCATCAATCATCAATCATCAATCATCAATCATCAATCATCAATCATCAGTCATCAATCATCAATCATCAATCATCAATCAATAATCATCAATCGTCAATCATCAGTCATCAATCATAACTAACCAATCATGAATCATCAGAAATCAATGATCAATCATCATCCATGAATGATCAATCATCAATCATCAATCATCAATCATCAATCATCGATCATCAATCATCAATCATCAATCATCAATCATCAATCATCAATAATCATTCATCAATCGTCAATCATCAATCATCAATCATCAGTCATCAATCATCAATCATCAATCATCAATCATCAATCATCAATCTTCAATCATCAATCATCAATCATCAATCATCAATCATCAATCATCATTCATGAATTATCAACCATCAATCATCAATCATCAATCATCAATCATCAATCATCAATCATTAATCATCAATCATCAATCATCAATCATCAGTCATCAATCATCAATCATCAATCATCAATCATCAATCATCAATCTTCAATCATCAATCATCAATCATCAATCATCAATCATCAATCATCAATCATCAATCATCAATCATCAATCATCAATCATCAATCATCAATCATCAATCATCAATCATCAATCATCAATCATCAATCATCAATCATCAATCATCAATCATCGATCATCAATCATCAATCATCAATCATCAATCATCAATCATCAATCATCAATCATCAATCAGCAATCATCAACCATCAATCATCGATCATCAATCATCAATCATCAACCATCAATCATCAATTATCAATCATCAATCATCAGTCATCAATCATCAATCAACAATCATCAATCATCAATCATCAATCATCAATCATCAATCATCAATCTTCAATCATCGATCATCAATCATCAATCATCAAACATCAATGATCAATCATCATTCATGAATTATCAATCATCAATCATCAATCATCAATCATCAATCATCAATCATCAATCGTCAATAATCAATCATCAATCATCAATCATCAATCATCAATTATCAATCATCAATCATCAATCATCAAACATCAATCATCAATCATCATTCATGAATTATCAATCATCAATCATCAATCATCAATCATCAATCATCAATCATCAATAATCAATAATCAATCATCAATCATCAATCATTCATCATTAATCATCAATCATCAATCATCAATCATCAATCATCAATCATCAATCATCAATCATCAATCATCAATCATCCATCATCAATCATCAATCATCAATCATCAATCATCAATCATCAATCATCAATCATCAATCATCAATCATCAATCATCAATCATCAATCATCAGTCATCAATCATCAATCATCAATCATCAATCATTAATCATCAATCATCAATCATCAATCATTAATCATCAATCATCAATCATCAATCATCAGTCATCAGTCATCAGTCATCAATCATCAATCATCAATCATCAATAATCATTCATCAATCGTCAATCATCAATCATCAGTTAACAATCATCAATCATCAATCATCAATCGTCAATCATCAGTCATCAATCATAACTAACCAATCATAAATCATCAGTCATCAATCATCAATCATCATTCATGAATTATCAATCATCAATCATCAATCATCAATCATCTATCATCAATCATCAATCATCAATCATCAATCATCAAAACTCAATCATCAATCATCATTCTGAATTATCAATCATCAATCATCAATCATCAATCATCAATCATCAATCATCAATCATCAATCATCAATCATCAATCATCAGTCATCAATCATCAATCATCAATCATCAATCATCACTCATCAATCATCAATAATCAATCACCAATCATCAATCATCAATCATCGATCATCAATCATCAATCATCAATCATCAATCATCAATAATCATTCATCAATCGCCAATCATCAATCATCAATCATCAGTCATCAATCATCAATCATCAATCATCAATCATCAATCATCAATCATCAATCATCAATCATCAATCATCATTCATGAATTATCAATCATCAATCATCAATCATCAATCATCAATCATCAATCATCAATCCTCAATAATCAATCATTAATCATCAATCATCAATCATCAATCATCAATCATCAATCATCAATCATCAATCATCAATCATCAATCATCAATCATCAATCATCAATCATCAATCATCAATCATCAATCATCAATCATCAATCATCAATCATCAATCATCAATCATCAATCATCAATCATCAATCATCAATCATCAATCATCAATCATCAATCATCAATCATCAATCATCGATCATCAATCATCAATCATCAATCATCAATCATCAATCATCAATCATCAATCATCAATCATCAATCATCAATCATCAACCATCAATCATCGATCATCAATCATCAATCATCAATCATCAATCATCAATCATCAATCATCAATCATCAATCATCAATAATCAATCATCAATCATCAATCATCAATCATCAGTCATCAATCATCAATCATCAATCATCAATCATCAATCAATAATCATCAATCGTCAATCATCAGTCATCAATCATAGCTAACCAATCATAAATCATCAGTCATCAATGATCAATCATCATCCATGAATTATCAATCATCAATCATCAATCATCAATCATCGATCATCAATCATCAATCATCAATCATCAATCATCAATAATCATTCATCAATCGTCAATCATCAATCATCAATCATCAGTCATCAATCATCAATCATCAATCATCAATCATCAATCATCAATCATCAATCATCAATCATCAATCATCAATCATCAATCATCAATCATCAATCATCAATCATCAATCATCAATCATCAATCATCAATCATCAATCATCAATCATCAATCATCAATCATCAATCATCAATCATCAATCATCAATCATCAATCAGCAATCATCAATCATCAATCATCAATCATCGATCATCAATCATCAATCATCAATCATCAATCATCAATCATCAATCATCAATCATCAATCATCAACCATCAATCATCGATTATCAATCATCAATCATCAATCATCAATTATCAATCATCAATCATCAGTCATCGATCATCAATCATCAATCATCAATCATCAATCATCAATCATCAATCAATAATCATCAATCATCAATCATCAGTCATCAATCATAACTAACCAATCATAAATCATCAGTCATCAATCATCAATCATCAATCATCAATCATCAATCATCAATCATCAATCATCAATCATCAATCATCAATCATCAATCATCAATCATCAATCATCTATCATCAATCATCAATCATCAATCATCAATCATCAATCATCAATCATCGATCATCAATCATCAATCATCAATCATCAATCATCAATCATCAATCATCAATCAGCAATCATCAACCATCAATCATCGATCATCAATCATCAATCATCAACCATCAATCATCAATTATCAATCATCAATCATCAGTCATCAATCATCAATCGTCAATCATCAATCATCAATCATCAATCATCAATCAATAATCATCAATCATGAATCATCAGTCATCAATCATAACTAACCAATCATCAATCATCAGTCATCAATGATCAATCATCATTCATGAATTATCAATCATCAATCATCAATCATCAATCATCAATCATCAATCATCAATCATCAATCATCAATCATCAATCATCAATCATCAATCATCAATCATCAATCATCAGTCATCGATCATAACTAACCAATCATAAATCTTCAGTCATCAATGATCAATCATCATTCATGAATTACCAATCATCAATCATCAATCATCAATCATCAATCATCAATCATCAATCATCAATCATCAATCATCAATCATCAATCATCAATCATCAATCATCAATCATCAATCATCAATCTTCAATCATCAATCATCAATCATCAATCATCAATCATCATTCATGAATTATCAATCATCAATCATCAATCATCAATCATCAATCATCAATCATCAATCATCAATCATCAATCATCAATCATCAATCATCAATCATCAATCATCAATCATCAATCATCAATCATCAATCATCAATCATCAATCATCAATCATCAATCTTCAATCATCAATCATCAATCATCAATCATCAATCATCAAACATCAATCATCAATCATCAATCATCAATCATCAATCATCAATCATCAATCATCAATCATCAATCATCAATTATCAATCATCAATCATCAATCATCGATCATCAATCATCAATCATCAATCATCAATCATCAATCATCAATCATTATCATCAACCATCAATCATCGATCATCAATCATCAATCATCAACCATCAATCATCAATTATCAATCATCAATCATCAGTCATCAATCATCAATCATCAATCATCAATCATCAATCACCAATCATCAATCATCAATCATCAATCAATAATCATCAATCGTCAATCATCAGTCATCAATCATAACTAACCAATCATAATCATCAGTCATCAATGATCAATCATCATTCATGAATTATCAATCATCAATCATGAATCGTCAATCATCAATCATCAATCATCAATCATCAATCATCAATCATCAATCATCAATCATCAATCATCAATCATCAATCATCAATCATCAATCATCAATCATCAATCATCAATCATCAATCATCAATCATCAATCATCAATCATCAATAATCAATTATCAATCATCAATCATCAATCATCAATCATCAATCATCAATCATCAATAATCAATCATCAATCATCATTCCTGAATTATCAATCATCAATCATCAATCATTAATCATCAATCATCAATCATCAATCATCAATCATCAATCATCAATCATCAATCATCAATCATCAATCATCAATCATCAATCATCAATCATCAATCATCAATCATCAATCATCAATCATCAATCATCAATCATCAATCATCAATCATCAATCATCAATCATCAATCATTAATCATCAATCATCAATCATCAATCATCGATCATCAATCATCAATCATCAATCATCAATCATCAATCATCAATCATCAATCATCAATCATCAAACATCAATCATCAATCATCATTCATGAATTATCAATCATCAATCATCAATCATCAATCATCAATCATCAATCATCAATCATCAATCATCAATCATCAATCATCAATCATCAATCATCAATCATCAATCATCATTCATCAATCATCGATAATCAATCATCAATCATCAATAATCATTCATCAATCGTCAATCATCAATCATCAATCATCAGTCTTCAATCATCAATCATCAATCATCAATCATCAATCATCAATCATCAATCATCATTCATCAACCATCAATCATCGATCATCAATCATCAATCATCAATCATCAATCATCCATCATCAATCATCAATCGTCAATCATCAGATATCAATCATAACTAACCAATCATAAATCATCAGTCATCAATCATCAATCATCATTCATGAATTATCAATCATCAATCATCAATCATCAATCATCAATCATCAATCATCAATCATCAATC
Organism: Stratiomys singularior; assembly: GCA_954870665.1. NCBI lineage: Eukaryota > Metazoa > Arthropoda > Insecta > Diptera > Stratiomyidae > Stratiomys > Stratiomys singularior. The sequence goes on from CATOZT010000111.1 coordinate 24,349, forward strand.
ATCAATCATCAATCAACAAACATCAATCATAAATCATCATTTATGAATTATCAATCATCAATCACCAATCAACAATCATCAATCATCAATCATCAATCATCAATCATCAATCATCAATCATCAATCATCAATCATCAATCATCAATCATCAATCATCAATCATCAATCATCAATCATCAATAATCAATCATCGATCATCAATCATCAATCATCAATCATCAATCATCAAACATCAATCATCAATCATCATTCCTGAATTATCAATTATCAATCATCAATCATCAATCATCAATCATCAATCATCAATCATCAATCATCAATCATCAATCATCAATCATCAATCATCAATCATCAATCATCAATCATCAATCATCAATCATCAATCATCAATCATCAATCATCAATCATCAATCATCAATCATCAATCATCAATCATCAATCATCAATCATCAATCATCAATCATCGATCATCAATCATCAATCATCAATCATCAATCCTCAATCATCAATCATCAATCATCAATCATCAATCATCAATCATCAATCATCAAACATCAATCATCAATCATCATTCATGAATTATCAATCATCAATCATCAATCATCAATCATCAATCATCAATCATCAATCATCAATCATCAATCATCAATCATCAATCATCAATCATCAATCATCAATCATCATTCATCAATCATCGATCATCAATCATCAATCATCAATAATCATTCATCAATCGTCAATCATCAATCATCAATCATCAGTCATCAATCATCAATCATCAATCATCAATCATCAATCATCAATCATCAATCATCAATCATCAATCATCAATCATCAATCATCATTCATCAACCAGCAATCATCGATCATCAATCATCAATCATCAATCATCAATCATCAATCATCAATCATCAATCATCAATCGTCAATCATCAGCCATCAATCATAACTAACCAATCATAAATAATCAGTCATCAATCATCAATCATCATTCATGAATTACCAATCATCAATCATCAATCATCAATCATCAATCATCAATCATCAATCAACAAACATCAATCATCAATCATCATTTATGAATTATCAATCATCAATCATCAATCAACAATCATCAATCATCAATCATCAATCATCAATCATCAATCATCAATCATCAATCATCAATCATCAATCATCAATCATCAATCATCAATCATCAATCATCAATCATCAATCATAAATCATAAATCATCAATCATCAATCATCAATCATCAATCATCAATCATCAATCATCAATCATCAATCATCAATCATCAATCATCAATCATCAATCATCAATCATCAATCATCGATCATCAATCATCAATCATCAATCATCAATCATCAATCAGCAATCATCAATCATCAATCATCATTCATGAATTATCAATCATCAATCATCAATCATCAATCATCAATCATCAATCATCAATCATCAATCATCAATCATCAATCATCAATCATCTATCATCAATCATCAATCATCAATCATCAATCATCAATCATCGATCATCAATCATCAATCATCAATCATCAATCATCAATAATCATTCATAAATCGTCAATCATCAATCATCAATCATCAGTCATCAATCATCAATCATCAATCATCAATCATCAATCATCAATCATCAATCATCAATCATCAATCATCAATCATCAATCATCAATCATCAATCATCAATCATCAATCATCAATCATCAATCATCAATCATCAATCATCAATCATCAATCATCAATCATCAATCATCAATCATCAATCATCAATCATCAATCATCAATCATCAATCATCAATCATCAATCATCAATCATCAATCATCAATCATCAATCATCAATCATCGATCATCAATCATCAATCATCAATAATCATTCATCAATCGTCAATCATCAATCATCAATCATCAGTCATAAATCATCAATCATCAACCATCAATCATCGATCATCAATCATCAATCATCAATAATCAATCATCAATCACCAATCATCAATCATCAGTCATCAATAATCATTCATCAATCATCAATTATCAATCATCAATCATCAGTCATCAGTCATCAATCATCAATCATCAATCATCAATCATCAATCATCAATCATCAATCATCAATCATCAAACATCAATCATCAATCATCATTCATGAATTATCAATCATCAATCATCAATCATCAATCATCAATCATCAATCATCAATCATCAATCATCAATCACCAATCATCAATCATCAATCATCAATCATCAATCATCAATCATCAATCATCAATCATCAATCATCAATCATCAATCATCAATAATCAATCATCAATCATCAATCATCAATTATCAATCATCAATCATCAATCATCAATCATCAATCATCAAACATCAATCATCAATCATCATTCATGAATTATCAATCATCAATCATCAATCATCAATCATCAATCATCGATCATCAATCATCAATCATCAATCATCAATCATCAATCATCAATCATCAATCATCAATCATCAATCATCAATCATCAATCATCAATCATCAATCATCAATCATCAATCATCAATCATCAATCATCAATCATCAAACAACAATCATCAATAATCATTCATCAAGCGTCAATCATCAATCATCAATCATCAGTCATCAATCATCAATCATCAATCATCAATCACCAATCATCAATCATCAATAATCAAACATCAATCATCAATCATCATTCATGATTTATCAATCATCAATCATCAATCATCAATCATCAATCATCAATCATCAATCATCAATCATCAATCATCAATCATCAATCATCAATCATCAATCATCAATCATCAATCATCAATCATCAATCATCAATCATCAATCATCAATCATCAATCATCAATCACCAATCATCAATCATCGATCATCAATCATCAATCATCAATCATCAATCATCAATCATCAATCATCAATCATCAATCATCAATCATCAATTATCAATCATCAATCATCAATCATCAATCATCAATCATCAATCATCAGTCATCAATCATCAATCATCAATCATCAATCATCAATCATCAATCATCAATCATCAATCATCAATCATCAATCATCAGTTATCAATCATCAATCATCAATCATCAATCATCATTCATGAATTATCAATCATCAATCATCAATCAACGATCATCAAACATCAATCATCAATCATCAATCATCAATCATCAATCATCAATCATCAATCATCAATCATCAATCATCAATCATCAATCATCAATCATCAATCATCAATCATCAATCATCAATCATCAATCACCAACCATCAATCATCGATCATCAATCATCAATCATCAATCATCAATCATCAATCATCAATCATCAATCATCAATCATCAATCATCAATCATCAATCATCAATCATCAATCATCAATTATTATCATCAATCATCAATCATTAATCATCAATCATCAATCATCAATCATCAATCATCAATCATCAATCATCAATCATCAATCATCAATCATCAATCATCAATCATCAATCATCAATCAGCAATCATCAATCATCAATCATCAATCATCAATCATCAATCATCAATCATCAATCATCAACCATCAATCATCAATCACCAATCATCAATCATCAATCATCAATCATCAATAATCATTCATCAATCGTCAATCATCAATCATCAGTCATCAATCATCAATCATCAATCATCAATCATCAATCATCAATCATCAATCATCAATCATCAATCATCAGTTATCAATCATCAATCATCAATCATCAATCATCAATCATCATTCATTAATTATCAATCATCAATCATCAATCAACGATCATCAAACATCAATCATCAATCATCAATCATCAATCATCAATCATCAATCATCAATCATCAATCATCAATCATCAATAATCAATCATCAATCACCAATCATCAATCATCAATTATCAATCATCAATCATCAATCATCAATCATCAATCATCATTAATGAATTATCAATCATCAATCATCAATCATCAATCATCAATCATCAATCATCAATCATCAATCATCAATCATCAATCATCAATCATTATCATCAATCATCAATCATTAATCATCAATCATCAATCATCAATCATCAATCATCAATCATCAATCATCAATCATCAATCATCAATCATCAACCATCAATCATCAATCACCAATCATCAATCATCAATCATCAATCATCAATAATCATTCATCAATCATCAATCATCAATCATCAATCATCAATCATCAAACATCAAACAACAATCATCATTCATGAATTATCAATCATCAATCATCAATCATCAATCATCAATCATCAATCATCAATCATCAATCATCAATCATCAATCATCAATCATCAATCATCAATCATCAATCATCAATCATCAGTCATCAATCATCAATCATCAATCATCAATCATCAATCATCAATCATCAATCATCAATCATCAGTTATCAATCATCAATCATCAATCATCAATCATCAATCATCATTCATGAATTATCAATCATCAATCATCAATCAAGTATCATCAAACATCAATCATCAATCATCAATCATCAATCATCAATCATCAATCATCAATCATCAATCATCAATAATCAATCATCAATCATCAATCATCAATTATCAATCATCAATCATCGATCATCAATCATCAATCATCAATCATCAAACATCAATCATCAATCATAATTAATGAATTATCAATCATCAATCATCAATCATCAATCATCAATCATCAATCATCAATCATCAATCATCAATCATCAATCATTATCATCAATCATCAATCATTAATCATCAATCATCAATCATCAATCATCAATCATCAATCATCAATCATCAATCATCAATCATCAATCATCAATCATCAATCATCAATCATCAATCATCAATCATCAATCATCAATCATCAATCATCAATCACCAATCATCAATCATCAATCATCAATCATCAATAATCATTCATCAATCGTCAATCATCAATCAGCAGTCATCAATCATCAATCATCAATCATCAATCATCAATCATCAATCATCAATCATCAATCATCAATCATCAATCATCAATCATCAATCATCAATCATCAATCATCAATCATCAATCATCAATCATCAATCATCAATCATCAATCATCAATCATCAAACATCAAACAACAATCATCATTCATGAATTATCAATCATCAATCATCAATCATCAATCATCAATCATCAATCATCAATCATCGATCATCAATCATCAATCATCAATCATCAATCATCAATAATCAATCATCAATCATCAATCATCAATCATCAATCATCAATCATCAATCATCAATCATCAACCATCAATCATCGATCATCAATCATCAATCATCAATAATCAATCATCAATCATCAATCATCAATCATCAATCATCAATCATCAATCATCAACCATCAATCATCGATCATCAATCATCAATCATCAATAATCATTCATCAATCGTCAATCATCAATCATCAATCATCAGTCATCAATCATCAATCATCAACCATCAATCATCGATCATCAATCATCAATCATCAATCATCAATCATCAATCATCAATCATCAATCATCAATCATCAATCATCAATCATCAATCATCAATCATCAATCATCAATCATCAATCATCAATCATCAATCATCAATCATCAATCATCAATCATCAATCAGCAATCATCAATCATCAATCATCAATCATCAATCATCGATCATCAATCATCAATCATCAATCATCAATAAACATTCATCAATCGTCAATCATCAATCATCAATCATCAGTCATCAATCATCAATCATCAACCATCAATCATCGATCATCAATCATCAATCATCAATAATCATTCATCAATCGTCAATCATCAATCATCAATCATCAGTCATCAATCATCAATCATCAATCATCAATCATCAATCATCAATCAACAACCATCAATCATCAATCATCAATCATCAATCATCAATCATCAATCATCAAACATCAATCATCAGTCATCATTCATGAATTATCAATCATTAATCATCAATCATAAATCATCAATCATCAATCATAAATCATCAATCATCAATCATCAATCATCAATCATCAATCATCAACCATCAAACATCGATCATCAATCATCAATCATCAATAATCATTCATCAATCGTCAATCATCAATCATCAATCATCAGTCATCAATCATCAATCATTAATCATCAATCATCAATCATCAATCATAAATCATCAATCATCAATCATCAATCATCAATCATCAATCATCAATCATCAATCATCAAGCATCAATCATCAGTCATCATACATGAATTATCAATCATTAATCATCAATCATCAATCATCAATCATCAATCATCAATCATCAATCATCAATCATCAATCATCAACCATCAATCATCGATCATCAATCATCAATCACCAATCATCAACCATCAATCATCGATCATCAATCATCAATAATCATTCATCAATCGTCAATCATCAATCATCAATCATCAGTCATCAATCATCAATCATCAATCATCAATCATCAATCATCAATCATCAATCATCAATCATCAATCATCAATCATCAATCATCATTCATCAATCATCAAACATCAATCATCAGTCATCATTCATGAATTATCAATCATTAATCATCAATCATCAATCATCAATCATCAATACTCAATCATCAATCATCACTCATCAATCATCAATCGTCAATCATCAGTCATCAATTATAACTAACCAATCATAAATCATCAGTCATCAATCATCAATCATCATTCATGAATTATCAATCATCAATCATCAATCATCAATCATAACTAACCAATCATAAATCATCAGTCATCAATCATCAATCATCATTCATGAATTATCATTCATCAATCACCACTCATCAATCATCAATCATCAATCATCAATCATCAATCATCAATCATCATTCGTGAATTATCAATCATCAATCATCAATCATCAATCATCAATCATCAATCATCAATCATCAATCATCAATCATCAATCATCAATCATCAATCATCAATCATCAATCATCAATCATCAATCATCAATCATCAATCATCAATCGTCAATCATCAATCATCAATCATCAATCATCAATCATCAATCATCAATCATCAATCATCAATCATCGATAATCAATCATCAATCATCAATCATCAATAATCATTCATCAATCGTCAATCATCAATCATTAATCATCAGTCATCAATCATCAATCATCAATCATCAATCATCAAACATCAATCATCAATCATCATTCATGAATTATCAATCATCAATCATCAATCATCAATCATCAATCATCAATCATCAATCATCAATCATCAATCATCAATCATCAATCATCAATCATCAATCATCAATCATCAATCATCAATCTTCAATCATCAATCATCAATCATCAATCATCAATCATCAATCATCAATCATCAATCATCAATCATCAATCATCAATCATCAATCATCAATCATCAATCATCAATCATCAATCATCAATCATCAATCATCAATCATCAATCATCAATAATCAATCATCAATCATCTATCATCAATCATCAATCATCAATCATCAATCATCAATCATCAATCATCAGTCATCAATCATCAATCATCAATCATCAACCATCAATCATCGATCATCAATCATCAATCATCAATCATCATTCATGAATTATCAATCATCAATCATCAATCATCAATCATCAATCATCAATCATCAATCATCAATCATCAATCATCAATCATCAATCATCAATCATCAATCATCAATCATCAATCATCAATCATCAATCATCAATCATCAATCATCAATCATCAATCATCAATCATCAATCATCAATCATCGATCATCAATTATCAATCATCAATCATCAATCATCAATAATCATTCATCAATCGTCGATCATCAATCATCAATCATCAGTCATCAATCATCAATCATCAATCATCAATCATCAGTCATCAATCATCAATCATCAATCATCAATCATCAATCATCAATCATCAATCATCAATCATCAATCATCAATCATCAATCATCAATCATCAAACATCAATCATCAATCATCATTCATGAATTATCAATCATCAATCATCAATCATCAATCATCAATAATCAATCATGAATCATCAATCATCAATCATCAATCATCAACCATCAATCATCAATCATCAATCATCGATCATCAATCATCAATCATCAATCATCAATCATCAATCATCAATCATCAATCATCAATCATCAATCATCAATCATCAATCATCAATCATCAATCATCAATCATCAATCATCAATCATCAATCATCAAACATCAATCATCGATCATCAATCATCAATCATCATTCATCAACCATCAATCGTCAATCATCAGTCATCAATCATAACTAACCAATCATAAATCATCAGTCATCAATCATCAATCATCATTCATGAATTATCAATCATCAATCATCAATCATTAATCATCAATCATCAATCATCAATCATCAATCATCAATCATCAATCATCAATCATCAATCATCAATCATCAATCATCAATCATCAATCATCAATCATCAATCATCAATCATCAATCATCAATCATCAATCATCAATCATCAATCATCAATCATCAAACATCAATCTTCAATCATCATTCATGAATTATCAATCATCAATCATCAATCATCAATCATCAATCATTAATCATCAATCATCAATCATCAATCATCAATCATCAATCATCAATCATCGATCATCAATCATCAATCATCAATCATCAATAATCATTCATCAATCATCAATCATCAATCATCAATCATCAATCATCAATCATCAATCATCAATCACCAATCATCAATTATCAATCATCAATCATCAATCATCAATCATCAATCATCAATCATCATTCATGAATTATCAATCATCAATCATCAATCATCTATCATCAATCATCAATCATCAATCATCAATCATCAATCATCAATCAACAATCATCAATCATCAATCATCAATCATCAATCATCAATCATCAATCATCAATCATCAATCATCAATCATCAATCATCAATCATCAATCATCAATCATCAATCATCAATCATCAATCATCAGTCATCAATCATCAATCATCAATCATCAATCATCAATCATCAATCATCAATCATCAATCATCAATCATCAATCATCAGTCATCAATCATCAATAATCAATCATCAATCATCATTCATGAATGATCAATCATCAATCATCAATCAACTATCATCAAACATCAATCATCAATCATCAATCATCAATCATCAATTATCAATTATCAATTATCAATCATCAATCATCAATCATCAATCATCAATGATCAATGATCAATCATCAATCATCAATCATCAATCATCAATCATCAATCATCAATCATCAATCATCAATCATCAAACATCAATCATCAATCATCATTCATGAATTATCAATCATCAATCATCAATCATCAATCATCAATAATCAATAATCAATCGTCAATCATCAATCATCAATCATCAATCATCAATCATCAATCATCAATCATCAATCATCAATCATCAGTCATCAATCATCAATCATCAATCATCAATCATCAATCATCAATCATCAATCATCAGTCATTAATCATCAATCATCAATCATCATTCATGAATTATCAATCATCAATCATCATTCATGAATTATCAATCATCAATTATCAATCAACTATCATCAAACGTCAATCATCAATCATCAATCATCAATCATCAATCATCAATCATCAATCATCAATCATCAATCATCAATCATCAATCATCAATCATCAATCATCAATCATCAATCATCAAACATCAATCATCAATCATCATTCATGAATTATCAATCATCAATCATCAACCATCAATCATCAATCATCAATCATCAATTATCAATCATCAATCATCAATCATCAATCATCAATCATCAATCATCAATCATCAATCATCAATCATCAATCATCAATCATCAATCATCAATCATCAATCATCAATCATCAATCATCAATCATCAATCATTAATCATCAATCGCCAATCATCAATCATCAATCATCAATAATCATTCATCAATCGTCAATCATCAATCATCAATCATCAGTCATCAATCATCAATCATCAATCATCAATCATCAATCATCAATCATCAATCATCAATCATCAAACATCAATCATCAATCATCATTCATGAATTATCAATCATCAATCATCAATCATCAATCATCAATCATCAATCATCAATCATCAATCATCAATCATCAATCATCAATCATCAATCATCAATCATCAATCATCAATCATCGATCATCAATCATCACTCATCAATCATCAATCATCAATCATCAATCATCGATCATCAATCATCAATCATCAATCATCAATCATCAATCATCAGCCATCAATCATCGATCATCAATCATCAATCATCAATCATCAATAATCATTCATCAATCGTCATTCATCAATCATCAATCATCAGTCATCAATCATCAATCATCAATCATCAATCATCAATCATCAATCATCAAACATCAATCATCAGTCATCATTCATGAATTATCAATCATAAATCATCAATCATCAATCATCAATCATCAATCATCAATCATCAATCACCAATCATCAATCATCAATCATCAATCATCAATCATCAATCATCAATCATCAATCATCAATCATCAATCGTCAATCACCAGTCATCAATCATAATTAACCAATCATAAATCATCAGCCATCAATCATCAATCATCATTCATGAATTATCAATCATCAATCATCAATCATCAATCATCAATCATCAATCATCAATCATCAATCATCAATCATCAATCATCAATCATCAATCATCAATCATCAAACATCAATCATCAATCATCAATCATCATTCATGAATCATCAATCATCAATCATCAATCATCAATCATCAATCATCAATCATCAATCATCAATCATCAATCATCAATCATCAATCATCAATCACCAATCATCAATCATCAATCATCAATCATCAATCATCAATCATCAATCATCAATCATCAATCATCAATCATCAATCATCAATCATCAATCAACAATCATCAATCATCGATCATTAATCATCAATCATCAATAATCATTCATCAATCTTTAATCATCAATCATCAGTCATCAATAATATATCATCAATCATCAATCATCAATCATCAATCATCAATAATCAATCATCAATCATCAATCATCAATCATCAATCATCAAACATCAATCATCAATCATCATTCATGAATTATCAATCATCAATCATCAATCATCAATCATCAAACATCAATCATTAATTATCAATCATCAATCATCAATCATCAATCATCAATCATCAATCATCAATCATCAATCATCAATCATCAATCATCAATCATCAATCATCAATCATCAATCATCAATCATCAATCATCAATCATCAATCATCAATCATCAATCATCAATCACCAATCATCAATCATCAATCATCAATCATCAATCATCAATCATCGATCATCAATCATCAATCATCAATCATCAATCATCACCCATCAATCATCAATCATCAATCATCAACTATCAATCATCGATCATCAATCATCAATCATCAATCATCATTCATGAATTATCAATCATCAATCATCAATCATCAATTATCAATCATCAATCATCAATCATCAAACATCAATCATCGATCATCAATCATCAATCATCATTCATCAAACATCAATCGTCAAACATTAGGCATCAATCATAACTAACCAATCATAAATCATCAGTCATCAATCATCAATCATCATTCATGAATTATCAATCATCAATCATCAATCATCAATCATCAATCATCAATCATCAATCATCAATCATCAATCATCAATCATCAATCATCAATCATCAATCATCAATCATCAATCATCAATCATAAATCATCAATCATCAATCAACAATCATCAATCATCAATCATCAATCATCAATCATCAATCATCAATCATCAATCATCAATCATCAATCATCAATCATCAATCATCAATCATCAATCATCAAACATCAATCATCAATCATCATTCATGAATTATCAATTATCAATCATCAATCATCAATCATCAATCATCAATCAGCAATCATCAATCATCAATCATCAATCATCAATCATCAATCATCAATCATCAATCATCAATCATCAATCATCAATCACCAATCATCAATCATCAATCATCAATCATCAATCATCAATCATCGATCATCAATCATCAATCATCAATCATCAATCATCAATCATCAATCATCAATCATCACCCATCAATCATCAATCATCAATCATCAATCATCAATCATCAACTATCAATCATCGATCATCAATCATCAATCATCAATCATCATTCATGAATTATCAATCATCAATCATCAATCATCAATCATCAAACATCAATCATCGATCATCAATCATCAATCATCATTCATCAACCATCAATCGTCAATCATCAGGCATCAATCATAACTAACCAATCATAAATCATCAGTCATCAATCATCAATCATCATTCATGAATTATCAATCATCTATCATCAATCATCAATCATCAATCATCAATCACCAAACATCAATCATCAATCATCATTCATGAATTATCAATCATCAATCATCAATCATCAATCATCAATCATCAATCATCAATCATCAATCATCAATCATCAATCATCAATCATCAATCATCAATCATCAATCACCAATCATCAATCATCAATCATCAATCATCAATCATCAATCATCAATCATCAATCATCAATCATCAATCATCAATCATCAATCATCAATCATCAATCAACAATCATCAATCATCGATCATCAATCATCAATCATCAATAATCATTCATCAATCTTTAATCATCAATCATCAATCATCAGTCATCAATAATATATCATCAATCATCAATCATCAGTCATCAATCATCAATCATCAATCATCAATCATCAATCATCAAACATCAATCATCAATCATCAATCATCAATCATCAATCATCAATCATCAATCATCAATCATCAATCATCAATCATCAATCATCAATCATCAATCATCAATCATCAATCATCAATCATCAATTATCAATCATCAATCATCAATCATCAATCATCAATCATCAATCATCAATCATCAATCATCAATCATCAATCATCAATCACCAATCATCAATCATCAATCATCAATCATCAATCATCAATCATCGATCATCAATCATCAATCATCAATCATCAATCATCAATCATCAATCATCACCCATCAATCATCAATCATCAATCATCAACTATCAATCATCGAACATCAATCATCAATCATCATTCATGAATTATCAATCATCAATCATCAATCATCAATCATCAATCATCAATCATCAATCATCAATCATCAAACATCAATCATCGATCATCAATCATCAATCATCATTCATCAACCATCAATCGTCAATCATCAGGCATCAATCATAACTAACCAATCATAAATCATCAGTCATCAATCATCAATCATCATTCATGAATTATCAATCATCAATCATCAATCATCAATCATCAATCATCAATCATCAATCATCAATCATCAATCATCAATCATCAATCATCAATCATCAATCATCAATCATCAATCATCAATCATCAATCATCAATCATCAATCATCAATCATCGATCATCAATCATCAATCATCAATCATCAATCATCAATCATCAATCATCAATCATCAATTATCAATAATCATTCATCAATCGTCAATCATCAATCATCAATCATCAGTCATCAGTCATCAATCATCAATCATCAATCATCAATCATCAATCATCAATCATCAAACATCAATCATCAATCATCATTCATGAATCATCAATCATCAATCATTAATCATCAATCATCAATCATCAATCATCAATCAGCAATCATCAATCATCAATCGTCAATCATCAGTCATCAATCATAACTAACCAATCATAAATCATCAATCATCAATCATCAAACATCAATCATCATTCATGAATTATCAATCATCAATCATCAATCATCAATCATTAATCATCAATCATCAATCATCAATCATCAATCATCAATCATCAATCATCAATCATCAACCATCAATCATCGATCATCAATCATCAATCATCAATCATCAATCATCAATAATCAATAATCAATCATCAATCATCAATCATCAATCATCAATCATCAATCATCAATCATCAAACATCAATCATCAATCATCATTCATGAATTATCAATCATCAATCATCAATCATCAATCATCAATCATCAATAATCAATCATGAATCATCAATCATCAATCATCAATCATCAATCATCAACCATCAATCATCAATCATCAATCATCAATCATCAATCATCAATCATCAATCATCAATCATCAATCATCGATCATCAATCATCAATCATCAATCATCAATCATCAATCATCAATCATCAATCATCAATTATCAATAATCATTCATCAATCGTCAATCATCAATCATCAATCATCAGTCATCAGTCATCAATCATCAATCATCAATCATCAATCATCAATCATCAATCATCAAACATCAATCATCAATCATCATTCATGAATCATCAATCATCAATCATTAATCATCAATCATCAATCATCAATCATCAATCAGCAATCATCAATCATCAATCGTCAATCATCAGTCATCAATCATAACTAACCAATCATAAATCATCAATCATCAATCATCAAACATCAATCATCATTCATGAATTATCAATCATCAATCATCAATCATCAATCATTAATCATCAATCATCAATCATCAACCATCAATCATCGATCATCAATCATCAATCATCAATCATCAATCATCAATCATCAATCATCAATCATCAATCATCAATCATCAATCATCAATCATCAATCATCAATCATCAATCATCAATCATCAATCATCAATCATCAATCATCAAACATCAATCATCGATCATCAATCATCAATCATCATTCATCAACCATCAATCGTCAATCATCAGTCATCAATCATAACTAACCAATCATAAATCATCAGTCATCAATCATCAATCATCATTCATGAATTATCAATCATCAATCATCAATCATTAATCATCAATCATCAATCATCAATCATCAATCATCAATCATCAATCATCAATCATCAATCATCAATCATCAATCATCAATCATCAATCATCAATCATCAATCATCAATCATCAAACATCAATCATCAATCATCATTCATGAATTATCAATCATCAATCATCAATCATCAATCATTAATCATCAATCATCAATCATCAATCATCAATCATCAATCATCAATCATCAATCATCAATCATCAATCATCAATCATCGATCATCAATCATCAATCATCAATCATCAATAAACATTCATCAATCGTCAATCATCAATCATCAATCATCAATCATCAATCATCAATCATCAATCATCAATCATCAATCATCAATCATCAATCATCAATCATCAATCATCAATCATCATTCATGAATTATCAATCATCAATCATCAATCATCAATCATCAATCATCAATCATCAATCAACAATCATCAATCATCAATCATCAATCATCAATCATCAATCATCAATCATCAATCATAAATCATCAATCATCAATCATCAATCATCAATCATCAATCATCAATCATCAATCATCAATCATCAATCATCAATCATCAATCATCAATCATCAATCATCAATCATCAATCATCAGTCATCAATCATCAATCATCAATCATCAATCATCAATCATCAGTCATCATTCATGAATGATCAATCATCAATCATCAATCAACTATCATCAAACATCAATCATCAATCATCAATCATCAATTATCAATTATCAATCATCAATCATCAATCATCAATCATCAATGATCAATCATCAATCATCAATCATCAATCATCAATCATCAATCATCAATCATCAAACATCAATCATCAGTCATCATTCATGAATTATCAATCATCAATCATCAATCATCAATAATCAATAATCAATCGTCAATCATCAATCATCAATCATCAATCATCAATCATCAATCATCAATCATCAATCATCAATCATCAATCATCAGTCATCAATCATCAATCATCAATCATCAATCATCAATCATCAGTCATCAATCATCAATCATCAATCAACAATCATCATTCATGAATTATCAATCATCAATCATCATTCATGAATTATCAATCATCAATTATCAATCAACTATCATCAAACGTCAATCATCAATCATCAATCATCAATCATCAATCATCAATCATCAATCATCAATCATCAATCATCAATCATCAATCATCAATCATCAATCATCAATCATCAATCATCAATCATCAATCATGAATCATCAATCATCAATCATCAATCATCAATCATCAATCATCAATCATCAATCATCAATCATCAATCATCAATCATCAATCATCAAACATCAATCATCAATCATCATTCATGAATTATCAATCATCAATCATCAATCATCAATCATCAATCATCAATCATCAATCATCAATCATCAATCATCAATCATCAATCATCAATCATCAATCATCAATCATCAATCATCAATCATCAATCATCAATCATCAATCATCAATCATCAATCATCAATCATCAATCATCAATCATCAATCATCAATCATCAATCATCAATCATCAATCATCAATCATCAATCATCAATCATCAATCATCAATCATCAATCATCAATCATCAATCATCAATCGTCAATCATCAATCATCAATCATCAATCATCAATCATCAATCATTATCATCAATCATCAATCATTAATCATTAATCATCAATCATCAATCATCAATCATCAATCATCAATCATCAATCATCAATCATCAATCATCAATCATTAATCAACAATCACCAATCATCAATCATCAATCATCAATAATCATTCATCAATCGTCAATCATCAATCATCAATCATCAGTCATCAAACATCAATCATCAATCATCAATCATCAATCATCAATCATCAATCATCAATCATCAATCATCAATCATCAATCATCAATCATCAATCATCAATCATCAATCATCAATCATCAAACATCAATCATCAATCATCATTCATGAATTATCAATCATCAATCATCAATCATCAATCATCAATCATCAATCATCAATCATCAATCATCAATCATCAATCATCAATCTTAAATCATCAATCATCAATCATCAATCATCAATCATCAATCATCAATCATCAATCATCAATCATCAATCATCAATCATCGATCATCAATCATCAATCATCAATCATCAATCATCAATTATCGATCATCAATCATCAATCATCAATCATCAATCATCTATCATCAACCATCAATCATCGATCATCAATCATCAATCATCAATCATCAATAATCATTCATCAATCGTCATTCATCAATCATCAATCACCAGTCATCAATCATCAATCATCAATCATCAATCATCAATCACCAATCATCAATCATCAATCATCAATCATCATTCATGAATTATCAATCATCAATCATCAATCATCAATCATCAATCATCAATCATCAATCATCAATCATCAATCATCAATCATCAATCATCAATCATCGATCATCAATCAACAATCATCAATCATCAATCATCAATCAGCAATCATCAATCATCAATCATCAATCATCATTCATGAATTATCAATCATCAATCATCAATCATCAATCATCAATCATCAATCATCAATCATCAATCATCAATCATCAATCATCAATCATCAATTATCAATCATCAATCATCAATCATCAATCATCAATCATCAATCATCAATCATCAATCATCAATCATCAGTCATCAATCATCAATCATCAATCATCAATCATCAATCATCAATCAACAATCATCAATCATCAATCATCAATCATCAGTCATCAATCATCAATCATCAATCATCAATCATCATTCATGAATTATCAATCATCAATCATCAGTCAACTATCATCAAACATCAATCATCAATCATCAATCATCAATCATCAATCATCAATCATCAATCATCAATCATCAATCATCAATCATCAATCATCAAACTTCAATCATCAATCATCATTCATGAATTATCAATCATCAATCATCAATCATCAATCATCAATCATCAATCATCAATCATCAATCATAAATCATCAATCATAAATCATCAATCATCAATCATCAATCATCAATCATCGATCATCAATCATCAATCAGCAATCATCAATCATGAGTCATCAATCGTGAATCATCAATCATCAATCATCAGTCATCAATCATATATCATCAATCATCAATCATAAATCATCAATCATCAATAATCAATCATCAAACATCAATCATCAATCATCAATCATCAATCATAAATCATCAAACATCAATCATCATTCATGAATTATCAATCATCAATCATCAATCATCAATCATCAATCATTAATCATCAATCATCAATCATCAATCATCAATCATCAATCATCAATCATCAATCATCAATCATCAATCATCGATCATCAATCATCAATCATCAATCATCAATCATCAATCATCAATCATCAATCATCAATCATCAATCATCAATCATCAATCATCAATCATCAATCATCAATCATCAATCATCAATCATCAATCATCAATCATCAATCATCAATCATCAATCATCAATCATCAATCATCAATCATCAATCATCAAACATCAATCATCAATCATGATTCATGAATTACCAATCATCAATCATCAATCATCAATCATCAATCATCAATCATCAATAATCAATCATCGATCATCAATCATCAATCATCAATCATCGATCATCAATCATCAATCATCAATAATCATTCATCAATCGTCAATCATCAATCATCAATCATCAGTCATCAATCATCAATCATCAATCATCAATCATCAATCATCAATCATCAATCATCAATCATCAATCATCAATCATCAATCATCAATCATCAATCATCAATCATCAATCATCAATCATCAATCACCAATCATCAATCATCAATCATCAATCATCATTCATGAATTATCAATCATTAATCATCAATCATCAATCATCAATCATCAATCATCAATCATCAATCATCAATCATCAATCAACAATCATCAATCATCAATCATCAATCATCAATCAGCAATCATCAATCATCAATCATCAATCATCAATCATCATTCATGAATTATCAAATATCAATCATCAATCATCAATCATCAATCATCAATCATCAATCATCAATCATCAATCATCAATCATCAATCATCAATCATCAATCATCAATCATCAATCATCAATCATCAATCATCAATCATCAATCATCAATCATCAATCATCAATCATCAATCAACAATCATCAATCATCAATCATTAATCATCAATCATCAATCATCAATCATCAATCATCAATCATCAATCATCAATCATAAATCATCAAACATCAATCATCATTCATGAATTATCAATCATCAATCATCAATCATCAATCATCAATCATTAATCATCAATCATCAATCATCAATCATCAATCATCAATCATCAATCATCAATCATCAATCATCAATCATCAATCATCAATCATCGATCATCAATCATCAATCATCAATCATCAATCATCAATAATCATTCATCAATCGTCAATCATCAATCATCAATCATCAATCATCAATCATCAATCATCAATCATCAGTCATCAATCATCAATCATCAATCATCAATAACCAATCATCAATCATCAATCATCAATCATCAATCATCAATCATCATTCATGAATTATCAATCATCAATCATCAATCATCAATCATCAATCATCAATCATCAATCATCAATCATCAATCATAAATCATCAATCATCAATCATCAATCATCAATCATCAATCATCAATCATCAATCATCAATCATCAATCATCAATCATCAATCATCAATCATCAATCATCGATCATCAATCATCAATCATCAATCATCAATCATCGATCATCAATCATCAATCATCAATCATCAATCATCAATCATCAATCATGAATCATCAATCATCAATCATCAATCATCAACCATCAATCATCGACCATCAATCATCAATCATCAATCATCAATCATCAATCATCAATCATCAATCATCAATCATCGATCATCAATCATCAATTATCAATCATCAATCATCAATCATCAGTCATCAATCATCAATCATCAATCATCAATCATCAATCATCAATCAACAATCATCAATCATCAATCATCAATCATCAGTCATCAATCATCAATCATCAATCATCAATCATCAATCATCAATCATCATTCATGAATTATCAATCATCAATCATCAGTCAACTATCATCAAACATCAATCATCAATCATCAATCATCCATCATCAATCATCAATCATCAATCATCAATCATCAATCATCAATCATCAATCATCAATCATCAATCATCAATCATCAATCATCAATCATCAAACTTCAATCATCAATCATCATTCATGAATTATCAATCATCAATCATCAATCATCAATCATCAATCATCAATCATCAATCATCAATCATCAATCATCAATCATCAATCATCAATCATCAATAATCATTCATCAATCGTCAATCATCAATCATCAATCATCAGTCATCAATCATCAATCATCAATCATCAATCATCAATCATCAATCATCAATCATCAATCATCGGTCATCAATCATTAATCATCAATCATCAATCACCAATCATCAATCATCAATCATCAATCATCATTCATGAATTATCAATCATCAATCATCAATCATCAATCATCAATCATCAATCATCAATCATCAATCATCAATCATCAATCATCAATCATCAATCAACAATCATCAATCATCAATCATCAATCAGCAATCATCAATCATCAATCATCAATCATCATTCATGAATTATCAATCATCAATCATCAATCATCAATCATCAATCATCAATCATCAATCATCAATCATCAATCATCAATCATCAATCATCAATCAACAATCATCAATCATCAATCATCAATCATCAGTCATCAATCATCAATCATCAATCATCAATCATCAATCATCAATCATCATTCATGAATTATCAATCATCAATCATCAGTCAACTATCATCAAACATCAATCATCAATCATCAATCATCAATCATCAATCATCAATCATCAATCATCAATCATCAATCATCAAACTTCAATCATCAATCATCATTCATCAATCATCAATCATCAATCATCAATCATCAATCATCAATCATAAATCATCAATCATAAATCATCAATCATAAATCATCAATCATCAATCATCAATCATCGATCATCAATCATCAATCATCAATCATCAATCATGAGTCATCAATCGTGAATCATCAATCATCAATCATCAGTCATCAATCATATATCATCAATCATCAATCATAAATCATCAATCATCAATAATCAATCATCAAACATCAATCATCAATCATCAATCATCAATCATAAATCATCAAACATCAATCATCATTCATGAATTATCAATCATCAATCATCAATCATCAATCATCAATCATTAATCATCAATCATCAATCATCAATCATCAATCATCAATCATCAATCATCAATAATCAATCATCAATCATCAATCATCGATCATCAATCATCAATCATCAATCATCAATCATCAATCATCAATCATCAATCATCAATCATCAATCTTCAATCATCAATCATCAATCATCAATCATCAATCATCAATCATCAATCATCAATCATCAATCATCAATCATCAATCATCAATCATCAATCATCAATCATCAAACATCAATCATCAATCATGATTCATGAATTATCAATCATCAATCATCAATCATCAATCATCAATCATCAATAATCAATCATCGATCATCAATCATCAATCATCAATCATCAATCATCAATCATCAATCATCAATAATCATTCATCAATCGTCAATCATCAATCATCAATCATCAGTCATCAATCATCAATCATCAATCATCAATCATCAATCATCAATCATCAATCATCACTCATCGGTCATCAATCATCAATCATCAATCATCAATCACCAATCATCAATCATCAATCATCAATCATCATTCATGAATTATCAATCATCAATCATCAATCATCAATCATCAATCATCAATCATCAATCATCAATCATCAATCATCAATCATCAATCATCAATCAACAATCATCAATCATCAATCATCAATCATCAATCAGCAATCATCAATCATCAATCATCAATCATCATTCATGAATTATCAATCATCAATCATCAATCATCAATCATCAATCATCAATCATCAATCATCAATCATCAATCATCAATCATCAATCATCAATCATCAATCATCAATCATCAATCATCAATCATCAATCATCAATCATCAATCATCAATCATCAATCATCAATCATCAATCATCAATCATCAATCAACAATCATCAATCATCAATCATTAATCATCAATCATCAATCATCAATCATCAATCATCAATCATCAATCATAAATCATCAAACATCAATCATCATTCATGAATTATCAATCATCAATCATCAATCATCAATCATCAATCATCAATCATCAATCATTAATCATCAATCATCAATCATCAATCATCAATCATCAATCATCAATCATCAATCATCAATCATCAATCATCAATCATCGATCATCAATCATCAATCATCAATCATCAATCATCAATAATCATTCATCAATCGTCAATCATCAATCACCAATCATCAATCATCAATCATCAATCATCAATCATCAATCATCAGTCATCAATCATCAATCATCAATCATCAATAACCAATCATCAATCATCAATCATCAATCATCAATCATCATTCATGAATTATCAATCATCAATCATCAATCATCAATCATCAATCATCAATCATCAATCATCAATCATCAATCATCAATCATCAATCATCAATCATCAATCATCAATCATCAATCATCAATCATCAATCATCAATCATCAATCATCAATCATCAATCATCAATCATCAATCATCAATCATCAATCATCAATCATCGATCATCAATCATCAATCATCAATCATCAATCATCGATCATCAATCATCAATCATCAATCATCAATCATCATTCATCAATCATCAATCATGAATCATCAATCATCAATCATCAATCATCAACCATCAATCATCGACCATCAATCATCAATCATCAATCATCAATCATCAATCATCAATCATCAATCATCAATCATCAATCATCAATCATCAATCATCGATCATCAATCATCAATTATCAATCATCAATCATCAATCATCAGTCATCAATCATCAATCATCAATCATCAATCATCAATCATCAATCAACAATCATCAATCATCCATCATCAATCATCAGTCATCAATCATCAATCATCAATCATCAATCATCAATCATCATTCATGAATTATCAATCATCAATCATCAGTCAACTATCATCAAACATCAATCATCAATCATCAATCATCAATCATCAATCATCAATCATCAATCATCAATCATCAATCATCAATCATCAATCATCAAACTTCAATCATCAATCATCATTCATGAATTATCAATCATCAATCATCAATCATCAATCATCAATCATCAATCATCAATCATCAATCATAAATCATCAATCATAAATCATCAATCATCAATCATCAATCATCAATCATCAATCATCAATCATCAATCATCAATCATCAATCATCGATCATCAATCATCAATCATCAATCATCAATCATCAGTCATCAATCGTGAATCATCAATCATCAATCATCAGTCATCAATCATATATCATCAATCATCAATCATAAATCATCAATCATCAATAATCAATCATCAAACATCAATCATCAATCATCATTCATGAATTATCAATCATCAATCATCAATCATAAATCCTCAATCATCAATCATCAATCATCAATCATCAATCATCAATCCTCAATCATCAATCATCAATCATCAATCATCAATCATCAATCATCAATTATCAATCATCAATCATCAATCATCAATCATCGATCATCTATCATCAATCATCAATCATCAATCATCAATCATCAATCATCAATCATCAATCATCAACCATCAATCATCGATCATCAATCATCAATCATCAATCATCAATCATCAATCATCAATCATCAATCATCAATCATCAATCATCAATCATCAATCATCAATCATCAATCATCAATCATCAATCATCAATCATCAATCATCAATCATCAGTCATCAATCATCAATCATCAATCATCAATCATCAATCATCAATCATCAATCATATATCATCCTTCATGAATTATCAATCATCAATCATCAATCAACTATCATCAAACATCAATCATCAATCATCAATCATCAATCATCAATCATCAATCATCAATCATCAATCATCAATCATCAATCATCAATCATCAATCATCAATCATCAATCATCAATCATCAATCATCAATCATCAATCATCAATCATCAATCATCAATCATTATCATCAATCATCAATCATCAATCATCAATCATCAATCATCAATCATCAATCATCAATCATCAATGATCAATCATCAATCATCAATCATCAATCATCAATCATCAATCATCAATCATCAATCATCAATCATCAATCATCAATAATCAATAATTAATAATCAATAATCAATCATCAATCATCAATCATCAATCATCAATCATAAATCATAAATCATCAATCATCAATCATCAATCATCAATCATCAATCATCAATCATCAATCATCAATCATCAATCATCAATCATCAATCATCAATCATCAATCATCAATCATCAATCATCAATCATCAATCATCAATCATCAATCATCAATCATCAATCATCAATCATCAATCATCAATCATCAATCATCAATCATCAATCATCAATCATCAATCATCAATCATCAATCATCAATCATCAATCATCAATCATCAATCATCAATCATCACTCATCAATCATCAATCATCAATCATCAATCATCAATCATCAATCATCAATCGTAAATCATCAGTCATCAATCATAACTAAACAATCATAAATCATCAACCATCAATAATCAATCATCAATCATCAAACATCAATCATCAATCATCAATCATCAATCATCAATCATCAATCATCAATCATCAATCATCAATCATCAATCATCAATCATCAATCATCAATCATCAATCATCAATCATCAATCATCAATCATCAATCATCAATCATCAATCATCAATCATCAATCATCAATCATCAATCATCAATCATCCATCATCAATCATCAAACATCAATCATCAGACATCATTCATGATTTATCAATCATCAATCATGAATTATCAATCATCAATCATCAATCATCAATCATCAATCATCAATCATCAATCAT
This sequence comes from Stratiomys singularior, assembly GCA_954870665.1. NCBI lineage: Eukaryota > Metazoa > Arthropoda > Insecta > Diptera > Stratiomyidae > Stratiomys > Stratiomys singularior. The sequence continues at coordinate 49,833 of CATOZT010000111.1, forward strand.
CAATGATCGATCATCAACCATCAATCATCAATCATCAATCATCAATCATCAATCATCAATCATCAATCATCAATCATCAATCATCAATCATCAATCATCAATCATCAATCATCAATCATCAATCATTAATCATCAATCATCAATCATCAATCATCAATCATCAATCATCAATCATCAATCATCAATCATCAATCACCAATCATCCATCATCAATCATCAAACATCAATCATCAGTCATCATTCATGAATTATCAATCATCAATCATCAATCATCAATCATCAATCATCAATCATCAATCATCAATCATCAATCATCAATCATCAATCATCAATCATCAATCATCAATCATCAATCATCAATCATCAATTATCAATCATCAATCATCAATGATCGATCATCAACCATCAATCATCAATCATCAATCATCAGTCATCAATCATCAATCATCAATCATCAATCATCAATCATCAATCATCAATCATCAATCATCAATCATCAATCATCAATCATCAATCATCAATCATCAATCATCAATCATCAATCATCAATCATCAATCATCAGTCATCAATCATCAATCATCAATCATCAATCATCAATCATCAATCATCAATCATCAATCATCAATCATCAGTCATCAATCATCAATCATCAATCATCAATCATCAATCATCAATCATCAATCATCAATAATCAATCATCAATCATCAATCATCACTCATCAATCATAACTAAACAATGATAAATCATCAGTCATCAATCATCAATCATCATTCATGAATTATCAATCATCAATCATCAATCATCAATCATCAATTATCAATGATCAATCATCAATCATCAATCATCAATCATCAAACATCAATCATCAATCATCATTTATGAATTATCAATCATCAATCATCAATCATCAATCATCAATCATCAATCATCAATCATCAATCATCAATCATCAATCATCAATCATCAATCATATATCATCAATCGTCAACCATCAATCATCAATCATCAGTCATCAATCATCAATCATCAATCATCAATCATCAATCATCAATCATCAATCATCAATCATCAATCATCAATCATCAATCATCAATCATCAATCATCAATCATCAATCATCAATCATCAATCATCAATCAACAATCATCAATCATCAATCATCAAACATCAATCATCAATCATCAATCATCAATCATCAATCATCAATCATCAATCATCAATCATCAATCATCAATCATCAATCATCAATCATCAATCATCAATCATCAATCATCAATCACCAATCATCAATCATCAATCATCGATCATCAATCATCAATCATCAATCATCAATCATCAATCATCAATCATCAATCATCAATCATCAATCATCAATCATCAACCATCAATCATCGATCATCAATCATCAATCATCAATAATCAATCATCAATCATCAGTCATCAATCATCAATCATCAATCATCAATCATCAATCATCAATCATCAATCATCAATCATCAATCATCAATCATCAATCATCAATCATCAATCATCAATCATCAATCATCAATCATCAATCATCAATCATCAGTCATCAATCATCAATCATCAATCATCATTCATGAATTATCAATCATCAATCATCAATCAACTATCATCAAACATCAATCATCAATCATCAATCATCAATCATCAATCATCAATCATCAATCATCAATCATCAATCATCAATCATCAATCATCAATCATCAATCATCAATCATCAATCATCAATCATCAATCATCAATCATCAATCATCAATCATCAATCATCGATCATCAATCATCAATCATCAATCATCAATCATCAATCATCAATCATCAATCATCAATCATCAATCATCAATCATCAATCATCAATCATCAATCATCAATCATCAATCATCAATCATCAATCATCAATCATCAATCATCAATCATCAATCATCAATCATCAATCATCAATCATCAAACATCAATCATCAATAATCAATCATCAATCATCAATCATCAAACATCAATCATCAATCATCATTCATGAATTATCAATCATCACTCATCAATCATCAATCATCAATTATCAATCATCAATCATCAATCATCAATCATCAATCATCAATCATCAATCATCAATCATCAATCATCAATCATCAATCATCAATCATCAATCATCAATCATCAATCATCAATCATCAATCATCACTCATCAATCAACGATCATCAATCATCAATAATCAATCATCAATCATCAATCATCAATCATCAATCATCAATCATCAATCATCAATCATCAATCATCAATCATCAATCATCAATCATCAATCATCAATCATCAATCATCAATCATCAATCATCAATCATCAATCATCAATCATCAATCATCAATCGTCAATCATCAATCATCAATCATCAATCACCAATCATCAATCATCAATCATCAATCATCAATCATCAACCATCAATCATCAAACATCAATCATCAATCATCACTCATCAATCATCAATCATCAATCATCAATCATCAATAATCAATCATCAATCACCAATCATCAATCATCAATCATCAATCATCAATCGTAAATCATCAGTCATCAATCATAACTAAACAATCATAAATCATCAATCTTCAATAATCAATCATCAATCATTCGTCATTAATCATCAATCATCAAACATCAATCATCAATCATCAATCATTAATCATCAATCATCAATCATCAATCATCAATAATCAATCATCAATCATCAATCATCAATCATCAATCATCAATCATCAATCATCAATCATCAATCATCAATCATAAATCATCAATCATCAATCATCAATCATCAATCATCAATCATCAATTATCAATCATCAATCATCAATCATCAATCATCAATCATCATTGATCAATCATCAAACATCAATCATTAATTATCAATGATCAATCATCAATCATCATTCATCAATCTACAATCATCAATCATCAGTCATCAATCATCAAATATCCATCATCAATCATCCATCATCAATCATCAATCATCAATCATGAATCATCAATCATTAATGATCAATCATCAATCATCAATCATCAAGCATCAATTATCAATCATCAATCATCAATCATCAATCATCAATCATCAATCATCAATCATCAATCATCAATAATCAATCATCAACAATCAATCATCAATCATCAATCATCAATCATCAATCATCAATCATCAATCATCAATCATCAATCATCAATCATCAATCATCAATCATCAATCATCAATCAGCAATCATCAATCATCAATCATCAATCATCAATCATCAATCATCAATCATCAATCATCAATTATCAATCATCAATCATCAATCATCAATCATCAATCATCTATCATCAATCATCAATCATCAATCATCAATCATCAATCATCAATCATCAATCAGCAATTATTAATCATCAATCATCAATCATCAATCATCAATCATCAATCATCAATCATCAATCATCAATCATCAATCATCAATCATCAATCATCAATCGTCGATCATCAATCATCGGTCATCAACCATCAATCATCATTCATCAATCATCAATAATCAATCATCAATCATCGATCATCAAACATCAATCATCAATCATCAATCATCTATCATCAACAATCAATCATCAATCATCAATCATCAATCATCAATCATCAATCATCAATCATCAATCATCAATCATCAATCATCAATCATCAATCATCAATCATCAATCAGCAATCATCAATCATCAATCATCAATCATCAATCATCAATCATCAATCATCAATCATCAATTATCAATCATCAATCATCAATCATCAATCATCAATCATCTATCATCAATCATCAATCATCAATCATCAATCATCAATCATCAATCATCAATCAGCAATTATTAATCATCAATCATCAATCATCAATCATCAATCATCAATCATCAATCATCAATCATCAATTATCAATCATCAATCATCAATCATCAATCATCAATCATCATTGATCAATCATCAAACATCAATCATTAATTATCAATGATCAATCATCAATCATCATTCATCAATCTACAATCATCAATCATCAGTCATCAATCATCAAATATCCATCATCAATCATCCATCATCAATCATCAATCATCAATCATGAATCATCAATCATCAATCATCAATCATCAATCATCAATCATCAACCATCAATCATCGATCATCAATCATCAATCATCAATAATCAATCATCAATCATCAGTCATCAATCATCAATCATCAATCATCAATCATCAATCATCAATCATCAATCATCAATCATCAATCATCAATCATCAATCATCAATCATCAATCATCAATCATCAATCATCAATCATCAATCATCAGTCATCAATCATCAATCATCAATCATCATTCATGAATTATCAATCATCAATCATCAATCAACTATCATCAAACATCAATCATCAATCATCAATCATCAATCATCAATCATCAATCATCAATCATCAATCATCAATCATCAATAATCAATCATTAATCTTCAATCATCAATCATCAATCATCAATCATCAATCATCAATCATCAATCATCAATCATCAATCATCAATCATCAATAATCGAACATCAATCATCAATCATCATTCATGAATTATCAATCATCAATCATCAATCATCAATCATCAATCATCAATCATCAATCATCAATCATCAATCATCAATCATCAATCATCGATCATCAATCATCAATAATCAATCATCAATCATCAATCATCAATCATCAATCATCAATCATCAATCATCAATCATCAATCATCAACCATCAATCATCGATCATCAATCATCAATCATCAATCATCAATCATCAATCATCAGTCATCAATCATCAATCATCAATCATCAATCATCAATCATCAATCATCAATCATCAATCATCAATCATCAATCATCAATCATCAATCATCAATCATCAATCATCAATCATCAATCATCAATCATCAATCATCAATCATCAGTCATCAATCATCAATCATCAATCATCAATCATCAATCATCAATCCTCAATCATCAATCATCAATCATCAATCATCAATCATCAATCATCAATCATTAATCATCAATCATTAATCTTCAATCATCAATCATCAATCATCAATCATCAACCATCAATCATCGATCATCAATCATCAATCATCAATCATCAATCATCAATCATCAGTCATCAATCATCAATCATCAATCATCAATCATCAATCATCAATCATCAATCATCAATCATCAATCATCAATCATCAATCATCAATCATCAATCATCAATCATCAATCATCAATCATCAATCATCAACCATCAATCATCGATCATCAATCATCAATCATCAATCATCAATCATCAGTCATCAATCATCAATCATCAATCATCAATCATCAATCATCAATCATCAATCATCAATCATCAATCATTAATCTTCAATCATCAATCATCAATCATCAATCATCTATTATCAATCATCAATCATCAATCATCAATCATCAATCATCAATCATCAATCATCAATCATCATTCTAAATTATCAATCATTAATCATCAATCATCAATCATCAATCATCAATCATCAATCATCAATCATCAATCATCAATCATCAATCATCAATCATCAATCATCAATCATTAATCTTCAATCATCAATCCTCAATCATCAATCATCATTCATCAATCATCAATCATCAATCATCAATCATCAATCATCAATCATCAATCATCAATCATCAAACATCAATCATCAATCATCAATCATCAATCATCAATCATTATTCTTCAATCACCAATCATCAATCATCAATCATCAGTCATCAATCATCAATCATCTCTCATCAATCATCAATCACCAATCATCAATCATCAATCATCTATCAGCAATCTTCAATCATCAATCATCAATCATCAATCATCAATCATCAATCATCAATCATCAATCATCAATCATCAATCATCAATCATCAATCATCAATCATCAATCTTCAATCATCAATCATCAATCATCAATCATCAATAATCAATCATCAATCATCAATCAGCAATCATCAATCATCAATCATCAATCATCAATCATCAATCATCAATCATCAATCATCAATCATCAATCATCAATCATCAATCATCAATCATCACTCATCAATCATCAATCATCAATCATCAGTCATCAATCATCAATCGTCAATCATCAATCATCAATCATAAACCATCAATCATCAATCATCAATCATCAATCATCAATCATCAATCATCAATCGTCAATCATAAATCATTAATCATAACTAAACAATCATAAATCATCAATCATCAATCATTCATCATTAATCATCAATCATCAAACATCAATCATCAATCACCAATCATCAATCATCAATCATCAATCATCAACCATCAATCATCAATCATCAATCATCACTCATCAATCATCAATCATCAATCATCAATCATCAATAATCAATCATCAATCATCAATCATCAATCATCAATCATCAATCATCAATCATCAATCATCAATCATCAATCATCAATCATCAATCATCAATCATCAATCATCAATCATCAATCATCAATCATCAGTCATCAATCATCAATCATCAATCATCAATCATCAATCATCAAACATCAATCATCAATCATCATTTATGAATTATCAATCATCAATCATCAATCATCAATAATCAATCATCAATCATCAATCGTCAATCATCACTCATCAATCATAACTAAACAATCATAAATCATCAGTCATCAATCATCAATCATCATTCATGAATTATCAATCATCAATCATCAATCATCAATCATCAACCATCAATCATCAATCATCAATCATCAATCATCAATCATCAATCATCAATCATCAATCATCAATCATCAATCATCAACCATCAATCATCGATCATCAATCATCAATCATCAATCATCAGTCATCAATCATCAATCATCAATCATTAATCATCAATCATCAAACATCAATCATCAATCATCATTTATGAATTATCAATCATCAATCATCAATCATCAATCATCAATCATCAATCATCAATCATATATCATCAATCGTCAACCATCAATCATCAATCATCAGTCATCAATCATCAATCATCAATCATCAATCATCAATCATCAATCATCAATCATCAATCATAAATCATCAATCATCAATCATCAATCATCAATCAACCATCAACAATCATCAATCATCAAACATCAATCATCAATCATCAATCATCAATCATCAATAATCAATCATCAATCATCAATCATCAATCATCAATCATCAATCCTCAATCATCAATCATCAATCATCAATCATCAATCATCAATCATCAATCATCAATCATCACTCATCAATCATCAATCATCAATCATCAATCATCAATCAACAATCATCAATCATCAATCATCAATCACCAATCATCAATCATCAATCATCAATCAACGATCATCAATCATCAATAATCAATCATCAATCATCAATCATAACTAAACAATCATAAATCATCAATCTTCAATAATCAATCATCAATCATTCGTCATTAATCATCAATCATCAATCATCAATCATCAATTATCAATCAGCAATCATCAATCATCAATCATCAATCATCAATCATCAATCATCAATCATCAATCATCAATCATCAATCATCAATCATAAATGATCAATCATCAATCATCAATGATCAATCATCAAACATCAATCATCAATCATCAATTATCAATCATCAATCATCAATCATCAATCATCAATCATCAATCATCAATCATCAATCATCAATCATCATTGATCAATCATCAAACATCAATCATTAATTATCAATGATCAATCATCAATCATCATTCATCAATCTACAATGATCAATCATCAGTCATCAATCATCAAACATCCATCATCAATCATCCATCATCAATCACCAATCATCAATCATCAATCATCAATCATGAATCATCAATCATTAATGATCAATCATCAATCATTAATCATCAATCATCAATCATGAATCATCAATCATGAATCATCAATCATCAATCATCAATCATCAATCATCAATCATCAATCATCAATCATCAATCATCAATCATCAATCATCAATCATCAATCATTAAGCATCAATCATCATTCATCAATCATCAATAATCAATCATCGACAATCAATCATCAATCATCAATCATCAATCATCAATCATCAATCATCAATCATCAATAATAAATCATCAATCATCAATCATCAATCATCAATCATCAATCATCAATCATCAGTCATCAATCATCAATCATCAATCATCAATCATCAATCATCAATCGTCAATCATCAATCGTCAATCGTTAATCATCAATCATCAATCATCAATCATCAATCATCAAACATATATCATCAATCATGAATCATCTATCATCAATCATCAATTATCAATCATCAATCATCAATCATCAATCATCAATCATCAATCATCATTCATGAATTATCAATCATTAATCATCAATCATCAATCATCAATCATCAATCATCAATCATTAATCTTCAATCACCAATCATCAATCATCAATCATCAATCATCAATCATCAATCATCAATCATCAATCATCAATCATCAATCATCAATCATCAATCATCACTCATCAATCATCAATCATCAATCATCAATCATCAATCAACAATCATCAATCATCAATCATCAATCACCAATCATCAATCATCAATCATCAATCAACGATCATCAATCATCAATAATCAATCATCAATCATAACTAAACAATCATAAATCATCAATCTTCAATAATCAATCATCAATCATTCGTCATTAATCATCAATCATCAAACATCAATCATCAATCATCAATTATCAATCATCAATCATCAATCATCAATCATCAATCATCAATAATCAATCATCAATCATCAATCATCAATCATCAATCAATAATCATCAATCATCAATCATAAATGATCAATCATCAATCATCAATGATCAATCATCAAACATCAATCATCAATCATCAATTATCAATCATCAATCATCAATCATCAATCATCAATCATCAATCATCAATCATCAATCATCAATCATCATTGATCAATCATCAAACATCAATCATTAATTATCAATGATCAATCATCAATCGTCATTCATCAATCTACAATTATCAATCATCAGTCATCAATCATCAAACATCCATCATCAATCATCCATCATCAATCATCAATCATCAATCATCAATCATCAATCATCTATCATCAATCATGAATCATCAATCATTAATGATCAATCATCAATCATCAATCATCAATCATCAATCATCAATCATGAATCATCAATCATGAATCATCAATCATGAATCATCAATCATCAATCATCAATCATCAATCATCAATCATCAATCATCAATCATCAATCATTAAGCATCAATCATCATTCATCAATCATCAATAATCAATCATCAACAATCAATCATCAATCATCAATCATCAATCATCAATCATCAATCATCAATCATAAATCATCAATCATCAATCATCAATCATCAATCATCAATCATCAATCATCAATCATCAATCATCAATCATCAATCATCAATCATCAATCATCAATCATCAATCATCAATCATCAATCATCAATCATCAGTCATCAATCATCAATCATCAATCATCAATCATCAATCGTCAATCATCAATCGTCAATCGTTAATCATCAATCATCAATCATCAATCATCAATCATCAAACATCAATCATCAATCATGAATCATCTATCATCAATCATCAATCATCAATCATCAATCATCAATCATCAATCATCAATCATCATTCATGAATTATCAATCATTAATCATCAATCATCAATCATCAATCATCAATCATCAATCATCAATCATTAATCTTCAATCACCAATCATCAATCATCAATCATCAATCATCAATCATCAATCATCAGTCATCAATCATCAATCATCTCTCATCAATCATCAATCACCTATCATCAATCATCAATCATCTATCAGCAATCTTCAATCATCAATCATCAATCATCAATCATCAATCATCAATCATCAATCATCAATCATCAATCATCAATCATCAATCATCAATCATCAATCATCAATCATCAATCATCAATCATCAATCTTCAATCATCAATCATCAATCATCAATAATCAATCATCAATCATCAATCAGCAATCATCAATCATCAATCATCAATCATCAATCATCAATCATCAATCATCAATCATCAATCATCAATCATCAATCATCAATCATCACTCATCAATCATCAATCATCAATCATCAATCATCAATCGTCAATCATCAATCATCAATCATAAACCATCAATCATCAATCATCAATCATCAATCATCAATCGTCAATCATAAATCATTAATCATAACTAAACAATCATAAATCATCAATCATCAATCATCAATCATTCATCATTAATCATCAATCATCAAACATCAATCATCAATCAACTACCATCAATCATCAATCAGCAATCATCAATTATCAATCATCAATCATCAATCATCAATTATCAATCGTCAATCATAAATCATCAATCATAACTAAACAATCATAAATCATTAATCATCAATAATCAATCATCAATCATCAATCATTCATCATTAATCATCAATCATCAAACATCAATCATCAATCAACTACCATCAATCATCAGTCATCAATCATCAATCATCAATCATCAATCATCAATCATCAATCATCAAACATCAATCATCAATCATCATTCATGAATTATCAATCATCAATCATCAATCATCAATCATCAATCATCAATCATCAATCATCAATCATCAATCATCAATCATCAATCATCAATCATCAATCATTTATGTTAAATCATCAATCATCAATAATCAATCATCAAAAATCAATCATCAATCATCAATCATCAATCATCAATCATCAATCATCAATCATCAATCATCAATCATCAATCATCAATCATCAATCATCAATCATCAATCATCAATCATCAATCATCAATCATCAATCATCAATCATCAATCATCAATCATCAATCATCAATCATCAATCATCAATCATCAATCATCAATCATCAATCATCAATCATCAATCATCAATCATCAGTCATCAATCATCAATCATCAATCATCAATAATCAATCATCAATCATCAATCGTCAATCATCACTCATCAATCATAACTAATCAATCATAAATCATCAGTCATCAATCATCAATCATCATTCATGAATTATCAATCATCAATCATCAATCATCAATCATCAACCATCAATCATCAATCATCAATCATCAATCATCAATCATCAATCATCAATCATCAATCATCAATCATCAATCATCAATCATCAATCATCAATCATCAATCATCAATCATCAACCATCAATCATCGATCATCAATCATCAATCATCAATCATCAATCATCAATCATCAGTCATCAATCATCAATCATCAATCATCAATCATCTATCATCAATCATCAATCATCAATCATCAATCATCAGTCATCAATCATCAATCATCAATCATCAATCATTAATCATCAATCATCAAACATCAATCATCAATCATCATTTATGAATTATCAATCATCAATCATCAATCATCAATCATCAATCATCAATCATATATCATCAATCGTCAACCACCAATCATCAATCATCAGTCATCAATCATCAATAATCAATCATCAATCATCAATCATCAATCATCAATCATCAATCATCAATCATCAATCATCAATCATCAATCATCAATCAACAATCATCAATCATCAATCATCAAAAATCAATCATCAATCATCAATCATCAATCATCAATAATCAATCATCAATCATCAATCATCAATCATCAATCCTCAATCATCAATCATCAATCATCAATCATCAATCATCAATCATCAATCATCAATCATCAATCATCAATCATCAATCATCAATCATCAATCATCAATCATCAATCATCAATCATCAATCATCAATCATCAATCATCAATCATCAATCATCAATCATCAATCATCAATCATCAATCATCAATCATCAATCATCAATCATCAATCATCAATCATCAATCATCAATCATCAATCATCAATCATCAATCATCAATCATCAATCATCAATCATCAATCATCAATCATCAATCATCAATCATCACTCATCAATCATCAATTATCAATCATCAATCATCAATCATCAATCATCAATCATCAATCAACAATCATCAATCACCAATCATCAATCATCAATCATCAATCATCAATCATCAATCGTAAATCATCAGTCATCAATCATAACTAAACAATCATAAAACATCAATCTTCAATAATCAATCATCAATCATTCGTCATTAATCATCAATCATCAAACATCAATCATCAATCATCAATTATCAATCATCAATCATCAATCATCAATCATCAATCATCAATCATCAATCATCAATCATCAATCATCAATCATCAATCATCAATCATCAATCATCAATCATCAATCATCAATCATCAATCATCAATCATCAATCATCAATCATCAATCATCAATCATAAATTATCAATCATCAATCATCAATGATCAATCATCAATCATCAATCATCAATCCTCAATCATCAATCATCAATCATCAATCATCAATCATCAATCATCAATCATCAATCATCAATCATCACTCATCAATCATCAATCATCAATCATCAATCATCAATCAACAATCATCAATCATCAATCATCAATCACCAATCATCAATCATCAATCATCAATCAACGATCATCAATCATCAATAATCAATCATCAATCATCAATCATAACTAAACAATCATAAATCATCAATCTTCAATAATCAATCATCAATCATTCGTCATTAATCATCAATCATCAATCATCAATCATCAATCATCAATCATCAATCATCAATCATCAATCATCAATCATCAATCATCAATCATCAATCATAAATTATCAATCATCAATCATCAATGATCAATCATCAATCATCAATCATCAATCCTCAATCATCAATCATCAATCATCAATCATCAATCATCAATCATCAATCATCAATCATCAATCATCAATCATCACTCATCAATCATCAATCATCAATCATCAATCATCAATCATCAATCATCAATCATCAATCATCAATCATCAATCATCAATCATCAATCATCAATCATCAATCATCAATCATCAATCATCAATCATCAATCATCAATCATCAATCATCAATCATCAATCATCAATCATCAATCATCAATCATCACTCATCAATCATCAATTATCAATCATCAATCATCAATCATCAATCATCAATCATCAATCAACAATCATCAATCACCAATCATCAATCATCAATCATCAATCATCAATCATCAATCGTAAATCATCAGTCATCAATCATAACTAAACAATCATAAAACATCAATCTTCAATAATCAATCATCAATCATTCGTCATTAATCATCAATCATCAAACATCAATCATCAATCATCAATTATCAATCATCAATCATCAATCATCAATCATCAATCAACCATCAACAATCATCAATCATCAAACATCAATCATCAATCATCAATCATCAATCATCAATAATCAATCATCAATCATCAATCATCAATCATCAATCATCAATCCTCAATCATCAATCATCAATCATCAATCATCAATCATCAATCATCAATCATCAATCATCAATCATCACTCATCAATCATCAATCATCAATCATCAATCATCAATCAACAATCATCAATCATCAATCATCAATCACCAATCATCAATCATCAATCATCAATCAACGATCATCAATCATCAATAATCAATCATCAATCATCAATCATAACTAAACAATCATAAATCATCAATCTTCAATAATCAATCATCAATCATTCGTCATTAATCATCAATCATCAATCATCAATCATCAATTATCAATCAGCAATCATCAATCATCAATCATCAATCATCAATCATCAATCATCAATCATCAATCATCAATCATCAATCATCAATCATAAATGATCAATCATCAATCATCAATGATCAATCATCAAACATCAATCATCAATCATCAATTATCAATCATCAATCATCAATCATCAATCATCAATCATCAATCATCAATCATCAATCATCAATCATCATTGATCAATCATCAAACATCAATCATTAATTATCAATGATCAATCATCAATCATCATTCATCAATCTACAATGATCAATCATCAGTCATCAATCATCAAACATCCATCATCAATCATCCATCATCAATCACCAATCATCAATCATCAATCATCAATCATGAATCATCAATCATTAATGATCAATCATCAATCATTAATCATCAATCATCAATCATGAATCATCAATCATGAATCATCAATCATCAATCATCAATCATCAATCATCAATCATCAATCATCAATCATCAATCATCAATCATCAATCATCAATCATCAATCATTAAGCATCAATCATCATTCATCAATCATCAATAATCAATCATCAACAATCAATCATCAATCATCAATCATCAATCATCAATCATCAATCATCAATCATCAATAATAAATCATCAATCATCAATCATCAATCATCAATCATCAATCATCAATCATCAGTCATCAATCATCAATCATCAATCATCAATCATCAATCATCAATCGTCAATCATCAATCGTCAATCGTTAATCATCAATCATCAATCATCAATCATCAATCATCAAACATATATCATCAATCATGAATCATCTATCATCAATCATCAATTATCAATCATCAATCATCAATCATCAATCATCAATCATCAATCATCATTCATGAATTATCAATCATTAATCATCAATCATCAATCATCAATCATCAATCATTAATCTTCAATCACCAATCATCAATCATCAATCATCAATCATCAATCATCAATCATCAATCATCAATCATCAATCATCAATCATCAATCATCAATCATCAATCATCACTCATCAATCATCAATCATCAATCATCAATCATCAATCAACAATCATCAATCATCAATCATCAATCACCAATCATCAATCATCAATCATCAATCAACGATCATCAATCATCAATAATCAATCATCAATCATAACTAAACAATCATAAATCATCAATCTTCAATAATCAATCATCAATCATTCGTCATTAATCATCAATCATCAAACATCAATCATCAATCATCAATTATCAATCATCAATCATCAATCATCAATCATCAATCATCAATAATCAATCATCAATCATCAATCATCAATCATCAATCAATAATCATCAATCATCAATCATAAATGATCAATCATCAATCATCAATGATCAATCATCAAACATCAATCATCAATCATCAATTATCAATCATCAATCATCAATCATCAATCATCAATCATCAATCATCAATCATCAATCATCATTGATCAATCATCAAACATCAATCATTAATTATCAATGATCAATCATCAATCGTCATTCATCAATCTACAATTATCAATCATCAGTCATCAATCATCAAACATCCATCATCAATCATCCATCATCAATCATCAATCATCAATCATCAATCATCAATCATCTATCATCAATCATGAATCATCAATCATTAATGATCAATCATCAATCATCAATCATCAATCATCAATCATCAATCATGAATCATCAATCATGAATCATCAATCATGAATCATCAATCATCAATCATCAATCATCAATCATCAATCATCAATCATCAATCATCAATCATTAAGCATCAATCATCATTCATCAATCATCAATAATCAATCATCAACAATCAATCATCAATCATCAATCATCAATCATCAATCATCAATCATCAATCATCAATCATCAATCATCAATCATCAATCATCAATCATCAATCATCAATCATCAATCATCAATCATCAATCATCAATCATCAATCATCAATCATCAATCATCAATCATCAATCATCAATCATCAATCATCAATCATCAGTCATCAATCATCAATCATCAATCATCAATCATCAATCGTCAATCATCAATCGTCAATCGTTAATCATCAATCATCAATCATCAATCATCAATCATCAAACATCAATCATCAATCATGAATCATCTATCATCAATCATCAATCATCAATCATCAATCATCAATCATCAATCATCAATCATCAATCATCAATCATCATTCATGAATTATCAATCATTAATCATCAATCATCAATCATCAATCATCAATCATCAATCATTAATCTTCAATCACCAATCATCAATCATCAATCATCAATCATCAATCATCAATCATCAGTCATCAATCATCAATCATCTCTCATCAATCATCAATCACCTATCATCAATCATCAATCATCTATCAGCAATCTTCAATCATCAATCATCAATCATCAATCATCAATCATCAATCATCAATCATCAATCATCAATCATCAATCATCAATCATCAATCATCAATCATCAATCATCAATCATCAATCTTCAATCATCAATCATCAATCATCAATAATCAATCATCAATCATCAATCAGCAATCATCAATCATCAATCATCAATCATCAATCATCAATCATCAATCATCAATCATCAATCATCAATCATCAATCATCACTCATCAATCATCAATCATCAATCATCAATCATCAATCGTCAATCATCAATCATCAATCATAAACCATCAATCATCAATCATCAATCATCAATCATCAATCGTCAATCATAAATCATTAATCATAACTAAACAATCATAAATCATCAATCATCAATCATCAATCATTCATCATTAATCATCAATCATCAAACATCAATCATCAATCAACTACCATCAATCATCAATCAGCAATCATCAATTATCAATCATCAATCATCAATCATCAATTATCAATCGTCAATCATAAATCATCAATCATAACTAAACAATCATAAATCATTAATCATCAATAATCAATCATCAATCATCAATCATTCATCATTAATCATCAATCATCAAACATCAATCATCAATCAACTACCATCAATCATCAGTCATCAATCATCAATCATCAATCATCAATCATCAATCATCAATCATCAAACATCAATCATCAATCATCATTCATGAATTATCAATCATCAATCATCAATCATCAATCATCAATCATCAATCATCAATCATCAATCATCAATCATCAATCATCAATCATCAATCATTTATGTTAAATCATCAATCATCAATAATCAATCATCAAAAATCAATCATCAATCATCAATCATCAATCATCAATCATCAATCATCAATCATCAATCATCAATCATCAATCATCAATCATCAATCATCAATCATCAATCATCAATCATCAATCATCAATCATCAATCATCAATCATCAATCATCAATCATCAATCATCAATCATCAATCATCAATCATCAATCATCAATCATCAATCATCAATCATCAATCATCAGTCATCAATCATCAATCATCAATCATCAATAATCAATCATCAATCATCAATCGTCAATCATCACTCATCAATCATAACTAATCAATCATAAATCATCAGTCATCAATCATCAATCATCATTCATGAATTATCAATCATCAATCATCAATCATCAATCATCAACCATCAATCATCAATCATCAATCATCAATCATCAATCATCAATCATCAATCATCAATCATCAATCATCAATCATCAATCATCAATCATCAATCATCAATCATCAATCATCAACCATCAATCATCGATCATCAATCATCAATCATCAATCATCAATCATCAATCATCAGTCATCAATCATCAATCATCAATCATCAATCATCTATCATCAATCATCAATCATCAATCATCAATCATCAGTCATCAATCATCAATCATCAATCATCAATCATTAATCATCAATCATCAAACATCAATCATCAATCATCATTTATGAATTATCAATCATCAATCATCAATCATCAATCATCAATCATCAATCATATATCATCAATCGTCAACCACCAATCATCAATCATCAGTCATCAATCATCAATAATCAATCATCAATCATCAATCATCAATCATCAATCATCAATCATCAATCATCAATCATCAATCATCAATCATCAATCATCAATCAACAATCATCAATCATCAATCATCAAAAATCAATCATCAATCATCAATCATCAATCATCAATAATCAATCATCAATCATCAATCATCAATCATCAATCCTCAATCATCAATCATCAATCATCAATCATCAATCATCAATCATCAATCATCAATCATCAATCATCAATCATCAATCATCAATCATCAATCATCAATCATCAATCATCAATCATCAATCATCAATCATCAATCATCAATCATCAATCATCAATCATCAATCATCAATCATCAATCATCAATCATCAATCATCAATCATCAATCATCAATCATCAATCATCAATCATCAATCATCAATCATCAATCATCAATCATCAATCATCAATCATCAATCATCAATCATCAATCATCACTCATCAATCATCAATTATCAATCATCAATCATCAATCATCAATCATCAATCATCAATCAACAATCATCAATCACCAATCATCAATCATCAATCATCAATCATCAATCATCAATCGTAAATCATCAGTCATCAATCATAACTAAACAATCATAAAACATCAATCTTCAATAATCAATCATCAATCATTCGTCATTAATCATCAATCATCAAACATCAATCATCAATCATCAATTATCAATCATCAATCATCAATCATCAATCATCAATCATCAATCATCAATCATCAATCATCAATCATCAATCATCAATCATCAATCATCAATCATCAATCATCAATCATCAATCATCAATCATCAATCATCAATCATCAATCATCAATCATCAATCATAAATTATCAATCATCAATCATCAATGATCAATCATCAATCATCAATCATCAATCATCAATCATCAATTATCAATCATCAATCATCAATCATCAATCATCAATCATCAATCATCATTGATCAATCATCAAACATCAATCATTAATTATCAATGATCAATCATCAATCATCATTCATCAATCTACAATGATCAATCATCAGTCATCAATCATCAAACATCCATCATCAATCATCCATCATTAATCATCAATCATCAATCATCAATCATCAATCATGAATCATCAATCATTAATGATCAATCATCAATCATCAATCATCAATCATCAATCATCAATCATCAATCATCAATCATCAATCATCAATCATCAATCATGAATCATGAATCATGAATCATCAATCATCAATCATCAATCATCAATCATCAATCATGAATCATCAATCATCAATCATCAATAATCAATCATCAACAATCAATCATCAATCATCAATCATCAATCATCAATCATCAATCATCAATCATCAATCATCAATCATCAATCATCAATCATCAATCATCAATCATCAATCATCAATCATCAATCATCAATCATCAATCATCAATCATCAATCATCAATCATCAATCATCAATTATCAATCATCAATCATCAATCATCAATCATCAATCATCAATCATCAATCGTCAATCATCAATCGTCAATCGTTAATCATCAATCACCAATCATCAATCATCAATCATCAAACATCAATCATCAATCATGAATCATCTATCATCAATCATCAATCATCAATCATCAATCATCAATCATCAATCATCAATCATCATTCATGAATTATCAATCATTA
>CATOZT010000112.1:0-61011 GCA_954870665.1 Stratiomys singularior
TCCATCAGCAATCATCAAACATCAATCATCAATCATCAATCATCAATCATCAATCATCAATCATCAATCATCAATCATCAATCATCAATCATCAATTGTCAATCATCAATCATCAATCATCAAGCATCAATCATCAATCATCAATCATCAATACTCCATCATCAATCATCAATCATCAAGTATCAATCATTACTCATCAATCATCAATCATCAATCTTAAACCTCAATCATCAATCATCAATCATCAATCATCAACCATCAATCATCAATCATCAATCATCAATCATCAATCATCAATCATCAATCATCAATCATCAATCATCAATCATCAATCATCAATCATCAATCAACAATCATCAATCATCAATCATCAATCATGAATCATCAATCAGCAATCCTCAATCATCAATCATCAATCATCAATCATCAATCATCAATCATCAATCATCAATCATCAATCATCAATCATCAATCATCAATCATCAATCATCAATCATCAATCATCAACCATTAATCATTAATCATCAATCACTAATCAGCAATCATCAATCATCAATCATCAACCATCAATCATCAATTTGCAATCATCAAACTTCAACCATCAATCATTAATCAGCAATCACCAAGCAGCAATCAACAATCATCAATCATCAATCATCAATCATCAATCATCAATCATCAATCATCAATCATCAATCCTCAATCATCAATCATCAATCATCAATCATCAATCATCAATCATCAATTGTCAATCATCAATCATCAATCATCAAGCATCAATCATCAATCATCTATCATCAATACTCCATCATCAATCATCAATCATCAAGTATCAATCATCACTCGTCAATAATCAATCTTGAATCATCAATCATCAATCATCAGTTTGCAATCATCAATCATCAACCATCAATCATCAATCATCAATCATGAATCATCAATCATCAATCATCATTCATCAATAATCAATCATCAATCATCAATCATCAATCATCAATCATCAATCATCAATCATCAATCATCAATCATCAATCATCAATCATCAATCATCAATCAGCAATCATCAATCATCAATCATCAATCATCAATTATCAATCATCAATCATCAATCATCAATCATCAACCATTAATCATTAATCATCAATCACTAATCAGCAATTATCTATCATCAATCATCAATCATCAATCATCAACCATCAATCATCAACCATCAATCATCAATTTGCAATCATCAACCTTCAACCATCAATCATTAATCAGCAATCACCAAGCAGCAATCAACAATCATCAATCATCAATCATCAATCATCAATCATCAATCATCAATCATCAATCATCAATCATCAATCATCAATCATCAATCATCAATCGTCAATCATCAATCATCAATCATGTATCATCGATCATCAATCATCAATCGTTCATCATCAATCATCAATCATTAATCATCAATCATCAATCATCAGTCATCAATCATCAATCATCAATCATCAATCATCAGTCATCAATCATCAATCATCAATCGTCAATCATCAATCATCAATCATGTATCATCGATCATCAATCATCAATCGTTCATCATCAATCATCAATCATTAATCATCAATCATCAATCATCAATCATCAATCATCAATCATCAATCATTAATCATCAATCATCAATCATCAATTATCAATCATCAATCATCAATCATCAATTATCAATCATCAATCTTAAATCATCATTCATCAATCATCAATCGTTAATCATCAATCATCAACCATCAGTCATCAATCATCAATCATCAATCAGCAATCATCTATCATCAATCATCAATCATCAATCATCAATCATAAATCATCAATTTGCAATCATCTATTTGATATCATCAATCTTCAACCATCAATCATCAATCAGCAATCATCAATGATCGATCATCAATCATCAATCATCAATCATCAATCATTAATCATCAATCATCAATCATCAATCATCAATCATCAATCATCAATCATCAATCATCAATCATCAATCATCAATCATCAATCATCAATCATCAATCATCAATCATCAATCATCAATCATCAATCATCAATCATCAATCATCAATCATCAATCATCAATCATCAATCATCAATCATCAATCATCAATCATCAATCATCAATCATCAATCATCAATCATCAATCATCAATCATCAATCATCAATCATCAATCATCAATCATCAATCATCAATCATCAATCATCAATCATCAATCATCAATCATCAATCATCAATCACCAATCATCAATCATCAATCATCAATCATCAATCATCAATCATCAATGATCAATCATCAGTCTTCAATCATCAATCATCAATCATCAATCATCAATCATCAATTATCATTCATCAATCATCAATCATCAATCATCAAACATAAATTATCAATCATCAATCATCAATAATCAGTCAGCAATCATCAATAATCAATTATCAATCATCAACCATTAATCATCAATCAGCAATCATCAATCATCAATTATCAATGATCAATAATCAATCATCAATCATCAATCGTCAATCATCAATCATTAATCATCAATCATCATTCATCATTTATCCATCATCAATCATCAATCATCAATCATCAATCATCAAGCATCAATCATCATTCTTCAATCATCAATCATCAATCACCAATCATCAATCATCAATCATCAATCATCATTCATCATTCATCAATCATCAATTATCAATTATCAATCATCAATCATCAATCCTCAATCATCAATTCTCAATCATCAATCATCTATCATCAATCATCAATCATCAATCATCAATCATCAATCAATCATCAATCATCAATCATCAATCATCAATCATCAATCATCAATCCTCCAATATCAATCATCAATTATCAATAATCACTCATCAATCATCAATCATCAGTTTGCAATCATCAATCATCAACCATCAATCATCAATCATCAATCATCAATCATCAATCATCAATCATCAATCATCAATCATCAATCATCAATCATCAATCATCAATCATCAATCATCAATCATCAATCATCAATCATCAATCATCAATCATCATTCATCAATCATCAATTATCAATTATCAATCATCAATCATCAATCCTCAATCATCAAGTCTCAATCATCAATCATCTATCATCAATCATCAATCATCAATCATCAATCATCAATCATCAAGCAATCATCAATCATCAATCATCAATCATCAATCCTCCAATATCAATCATCAATTATCAATAATCACTCATCAATCATCAATCATCAGTTTGCAATCATCAATCATCAACCATCAATCATCAATCATCAATCATCAATCATCAATCATCAATCATCAATCATCAATCATCAATCATCAATCATCAATCATCAATCATCAATGAGTAATCATCAATCACCAATCATCATTCATCAATCATCAATCACCAATCATCAATCATCAATCATCAATCATCAATCATCAATCATCCATCATCAATAATCAATCATCAATCATCAATCATCAATCATAAATCATCAATAATCAATCATCAATAATCAGTCAGCAATCATCAATCATCAATTATCAATCATCAACCATTAATCATCAATCGGCAATCTTAAATCATCAATCATCAATGATCAATAATCAATCATCAATCATCAATCATCAATCATCAATCATCAATCATCAATCATCAATCATCAATCATCAATCATCAATCACCAATCATCATTCATCAATCATCAATCACCAATCATCAATTATCAATCATCCATCATCAATCTTCAATCATCATACATCAATCATCAATAATCAATCAGCAATCATCAATCATCAATTATCAATCATCAACCATTAATCATCAATCAGCAATCATCAATCATCAATAATCAATGATCAATAATCAATCATCAATCATCAATCATCAATCATCAATCATCTATCATCAATCATCAATCATCAATCATCAATTATCAATCATCAATTATCATTCTTCAATCATCAATCATCAATCATCAATCATCAATCATCAATCATCAATCATCAATCATCAATCATCAATCATCAATCATCAATCATCAATCATCAATCATCAATCATCAATCATAAATCATCAATCATCAATCATCAATCATCAATCATCAATCATCAATCATCAATCATCAATCATCAATCATCAATCATCAATCATCAATCATCAATCGTCAATCGTCAATCATCAATCATCAATCATCAATCATCAATCATCAATCATCAATCATCAATCATCAATCATCAAACATCAATCATCAATCATCAATCATCAATCATCAATCATCAATCATCAATCATCAATCATCAATCATCAATCATCAATCATCAATTATCAATCATCAATCATCAATTTTCAATCATCAATCATCAATCATCAACCATTAATAATCAATCAGCAATCATCAATCATCAATCATCAATGATCAATAATCAATCATCAATCATCAATCATCAATCATCAATCATCAATCATCAATCATCAATCATCAATCATCAATCATCAATCATCAATCATCAATCATCAATAATCCATCATCAATCATCAATCATCAATCATCGATCATCAATCATCAATCATCAATCATCAATCATCAATCATCAATCATCAATCATCAATCATCAATCATCAATCATCAATCATCAATCATCAATCATCAATCATCAATCATCAATCATCAATCATCAATCATCAATCATCAATCATCAATCATCAAGCATCAATCATCAATCATCAATCATCAATCATCAATCATCAATCATCAATCATCAATCAGCAATCATCAATCATCAATCATCAATCATCAATCACCAATCATCAATCATCAATCAACAATCATCAATCATTAATCAGCAATCATCAATCATCAATCATCAATCATCAATCGTCAATCATCTATAATCAATCATCAATCATCAATCATCAATCATCAATCATCAATCATCAATCATCAATCATCAATCATCAATCATCAATCATCAATCATCAATCACCAATCATCAATCATCAATCATCAATCATCAATCATCAATCATCAATCATCAATCATCAATCGTCAATCATCAATCATCAATCATCAATCATCAATCATCAAACATCAATCATCAATCATCAATCATAAATCATCAATCATCAATCATCAATCATCAATCATCAATAATCAATCGTCAATCATCAATCATCAATCATCAATCATCAATCATCAATCAACAATCTTCAACCATCAATCAGCAGTCATCAATCATCAATCATCAATCATCAATCATCAATCATCAATCATCGATCATCGATCATCGATTATCAATCATCAATCATCAATCATCAATCATCAATCATCAATCATCAATCATCAATCATCAATCATCGATCATCAATCATCAATCATCAATCATCAATCATCAAACATCAATCATCACTCATCATTCATCAATCATCAATCATCAATCATCAATCATCAATCATCAATCATCAATCATCAATCATCAATGATCAATCAGCAATCATCAATCATCAATCATCAATCATCAATCATCAATCATCAATCATCAATCGTCAATCATCAATCATCAATCATCAATCATCAATAAACAATCATCAATCATCAACCATCAATCATCAATCATCAATCATCAATCATCAATCATCAATCATCAATTATCAATCATCAATCATCAATCATCAATCATCAATCATCAATCATCAATCATCAATCATCAATCCTCAATCATCATTCATCAATCATCAATCATCAATCATCAATCTTCAAACGTCAATCATCAGTCATCAATCATCAATCATCAATCATCAATGATCGATCAACAATCATCAATCAGCAATCATCAATCATCAATCATTATTCATCAATCATCAATCATCAATCATCAATCATCAATCATCAATCATCAATCATCAATCATCAATCATCAATCATCAATCATCAGTCATCAATCATCAATCATCAATCATCAATCATCAATCATCAATCATCAATCATCAATCATCAATCATCAATCATCAATCATCAATCATCAATCATCAATCATCAATCATCAATCATCAATCATCAATCATCAATCATCAATCATCAATCATCAATCATCAATCATCAATCATCAATCACCAATCATCAATCATCAATCATCAATCATCAATCATCAATCATCAATGATCAATCATCAGTCATCAATCATCAATCGTCAATCATCAATCATCAATCATCAATCATCAGTCATCAATCATCAATCATCAATCATCAATCATCAATCATCAATCATCAATCATCAATCCTCAATCATCAATCATCAATCATAAATTATCAATCATCAATCATCAATAATCAGTCAGCAATCATCAATCATCAATTATCAATCATCAACCAATAATCATCAATCAGGAATCATCAATCATCAATGATCAATAATCAATCATCAATCATCAATCGTCAATCATCAATCATCAACCATCAATCATCAATCATCAATTATCCATCATCAATCATCAATCATCAATCATCAATCATCAATCATCAATCATCAAGCATCAATCATCATTCTTCAATCATCAATCATCAATCACAAATCATCAATCATCAATCATCAATCATCAATAATCAATCATCAATCATCATTCATCAATCATCAATTATCAATTATCAATCACCAATCATCAATCCTCAATCATCAATTCTCAATCATCAATAATCAATCATCAATCATCAATCATCAATCATCAATCATCAATCAATCATCAATCATCAATCATCAATCATCAATCATCAATCATCAATCATCAATCATCAGTCACCAATCATCATTCATCAATCATCAATCACCGATCATCAATCATCAATCATCAATCATCCATCATCAATTATCAATCATCAATCATCAATCATTCATCATCAATCACAATCATCAATCAGCAATCATAAATCATCAAGTATCAGTCATCAACCATCAATCATCAACCATCAATCATCAATCATCAATCATCAATAATCAATCATCAATCATCAACCATCAATCATCAATCATCAATCATCAATCATCAATCATCAATTATCAATCATCAATCATCAATCATCAATCATCAATCATCAATCATCAATCACCAGTCATCAATCATCAATCATCAATCATCAATCATCAATCATCAATCATCAATCATCAATCATCAATCATCAATGATCAATCATCAGTCATCAACCATCAATCGTCAATCATCAATCATCAATCATCATTCATCAATCCTCAATCATCAATCATCAATCATAAATTATCAATCATCATTCATCAATAATCAGTCAGCAATCATCAATCATCAATTATCAATCATCAACCATTAATCATCAATCAGGAATCATCAATCATCAATCATCAATGATCAATAATCAATCATCAATCATCAATCGTCAATCATCAATCATCAACCATCAATCATCAATCATCAATTATCCATCATCAATCATCAATCATCAATCATAAATCATCAATCATCAATCATCAATCATCAATCATCAATCATCAATCATCAATGATCGATCAACAATCATCAATCAGCAATCATCAATCATCAATCATTATTCATCAATCATCAATCATCAATCATCAATCATCAATCATCAATCATCAATCATCAATCATCAATCATCAATCATCAGTCATCAATCATCAATCATCAATCATCAATCATCAATCATCAATCATCAATCATCAATCATCAATCATCAATCATCAATCATCAATCATCAATCATCAATCATCAATCATCAATCATCAATCATCAATCATCAATCATCAATCATCAATCATCAATCATCAATCATCAATCATCAATCATCAATCATCAATCACCAATCATCAATCATCAATCATCAATCATCAATCATCAATCATCAATGATCAATCATCAGTCATCAATCATCAATCGTCAATAATCAATCATCAATCATCAATCATCAATCATCAGTCATCAATCATCAATCATCAATCATCAATCATCAATCATCAATCATCAATCATCAATAATCAATCATCAATCATCATTCATCAATCATCAATTATCAATTATCAATCACCAATCATCAATCATCAATCATCAATCATCAATCATCAATCATCAATCATCAATCATCAATCATCAATCATCAGTCATCAATCATCAATCATCAACCATCAATCATCAATCATCAATCATGAATCATCAATCATCAATCATCATTCATCAATAATCAATCATCAATCATCAATCATCAATCATCAATCACCAATCATCAATCATCAATCATCAATCATCAATCATCAATCATCAATCATCAATGATCAATCATCAGTCATCAATCATCAATCGTCAATCATCAATCATCAATCATCAATCATCAGTCATCAATCATCAATCATCAACCATTAATCATTAATCATCAATCACTAATCAGCAATTATCTATCATCAATCATCAATCATCAATCATCAACCATCAATCATCAACCATCAATCATCAATTTGCAATCATCAACCTTCAACCATCAATCATTAATCAGCAATCACCAAGCAGCAATCAACAATCATCAATCATCAATCATCAATCATCAATCATCAATCATCAATCATCAATCATCAATCATCAATCATCAATCATCAATCAGCAATCATCAATCATCAATCATCAATCATCAATCATCAATCATCAATCATCAATCATCAATCATCAATCATCAGTCATCAATCATCAATCATCAATCATCAATCATCAACCATCAATCATCAATCATCAATCATCAGTCATCAATCATCAATCATCAATCATCAATCATCAATCATCAATCATCAATCATCAATCATCAATCATCAATCATCAATCAACAATCATCAATCATCAATCATCAATCATCAATCATCAATCATCAATCATCAACCATCAATCATTAATCATCAATCATCAATCATCAATATTCAATCATCAATCATCAATCATCAATCATCAATCATCAATCATCAATCATCAATCATCAATCATCAATCATCAATCATCAATCATCAATCATCAATCATCAATCCTCAATCATCGATCATCAACCATTAATCATTAATCATCACTCATCAATCAGCAATCATCAAACATTATCATCAATCATCAATCATCAATCATCAATCATCAATCATCAATCATCAATCATCAATCATCAATCATCAATCATCAATCATCACTCATCAATCATCAATCACCAATCACCAATCATCAATCATAAATCATCAATCATCAATCATCAATCATCAATCATCAATCATCAATCATCAATCATCAATCATCAATCATCAATCATCAATCATCAATCATCAATCATCAATCATCAATCACCAATCATCAATCATCAATCATCAATCATCAATCATCAATCATCAATGATCAATCATCAGTCATCAATCATCAATCGTCAATCATCAATCATCAATCATCAATCATCAATCATCAGTCATCAATCATCAATCATCAATCATCAATCATCAATCATCAATCATCAATCCTCAATCATCAATCATCAATCATCAATCATCAATCATCAATCATCAATCATCAATCATCAATCATCAATCATCAATCATCAATCCTCAATCATCAATCATCAATCATAAATTATCAATCATCAATCATCAATAATCAGTCAGCAATCATCAATCATCAATTATCAATCATCAACCAATAATCATCAATCAGGAATCATCAATCATCAATCATCAATGATCAATAATCAATCATCAATCATCAATCGTCAATCATCAATCATCAACCATCAATCATCAATCATCAATTATCCATCATCAATCATCAATCATCAATCATAAATCATCAATCATCAATCATCAATCATCAATCATCAATCATCAATCATCAATCATCAATCATCAATGATCGATCAACAATCATCAATCAGCAATCATCAATCATCAATCATTATTCATCAATCATCAATCATCAATCATCAATCATCAATCATCAATCATCAATCATCAATCATCAATCATCAATCATCAGTCATCAATCATCAATCATCAATCATCAATCATCAATCATCAATCATCAATCATCAATCATCAATCATCAATCATCAATCATCAATCATC
Source organism: Stratiomys singularior (assembly GCA_954870665.1). NCBI lineage: Eukaryota > Metazoa > Arthropoda > Insecta > Diptera > Stratiomyidae > Stratiomys > Stratiomys singularior. The sequence goes on from CATOZT010000112.1 coordinate 10,141, forward strand.
AATCATCAATCATCAATCATCAATCATCAATCATCAATCATCAATCATCAATCATCAATCATCAATCATCAATCATCAATCATCAATCATCAATCATCAATCATCAATCATCAATCATCAATCATCAATCATCAATCATCAATCATCAATCACCAATCATCAATCATCAATCATCAATCATCAATCATCAATCATCAATGATCAATCATCAGTCATCAATCATCAATCGTCAATCATCAATCATCAATCATCAATCATCAATCATCAATCATCAGTCATCAATCATCAATCATCAATCATCAATCATCAATCATCAATCATCAATCATCAATCCTCAATCATCAATCATCAATCATAAATTATCAATCATCAATCATCAATAATCAGTCAGCAATCATCAATCATCAATTATCAATCATCAACCAATAATCATCAATCAGGAATCATCAATCATCAATCATCAATGATCAATAATCAATCATCAATCATCAATCGTCAATCATCAATCATCAACCATCAATCATCAATCATCAATTATCCATCATCAATCATCAATCATCAATCATCAATCATCAATCATCAATCATCAAGCATCAATCATCATTCTTCAATCATCAATCATCAATCATCAATCATCAATCATCAATCATCAATCATCAATGATCGATCAACAATCATCAATCAGCAATCATCAATCATCAATCATTATTCATCAATCATCAATCATCAATCATCAATCATCAATCATCAATCATCAATCATCAATCATCAATCATCAATCATCAATCATCAATCATCAGTCATCAATCATCAATCATCAATCATCAATCATCAATCATCAATCATCAATCATCAATCATCAATCATCAATCATCAATCATCAATCATCAATCATCAATCATCAATCACCAATCATCAATCATCAATCATCAATCATCAATCATCAATCATCAATGATCAATCATCAGTCATCAATCATCAATCGTCAATCATCAATCATCAATCATCAATCATCAGTCATCAATCATCAATCATCAATCATCAATCATCAATCATCAATCATCAATCATCAATCCTCAATCATCAATCATCAATCATAAATTATCAATCATCAATCATCAATAATCAGTCAGCAATCATCAATCATCAATTATCAATCATCAACCAATAATCATCAATCAGGAATCATCAATCATCAATCATCAATGATCAATAATCAATCATCAATCATCAATCGTCAATCATCAATCATCAACCATCAATCATCAATCATCAATTATCCATCATCAATCATCAATCATCAATCATCAATCATCAATCATCAATCATCAAGCATCAATCATCATTCTTCAATCATCAATCATCAATCACAAATCATCAATCATCAATCATCAATCATCAATAATCAATCATCAATCATCATTCATCAATCATCAATTATCAATTATCAATCACCAATCATCAATCCTCAATCATCAATTCTCAATCATCAATAATCAATCATCAATCATCAATCATCAATCATCAATCATCAATCAATCATCAATCATCAATCATCAATCATCAATCATCAATCATCAATCATCAATCATCAATCATCAATCATCAATCATCAGTCACCAATCATCATTCATCAATCATCAATCACCGATCATCAATCATCAATCATCAATCATCCATCATCAATTATCAATCATCAATCATCAATCATTCATCATCAATCACAATCATCAATCAGCAATCATAAATCATCAAGTATCAGTCATCAACCATCAATCATCAACCATCAATCATCAATCATCAATCATCAATAATCAATCATCAATCATCAACCATCAATCATCAATCATCAATCATCAATCATCAATCATCAATTATCAATCATCAATCATCAATCATCAATCATCAATCATCAATCATCAATCATCAATCATCAATCACCAGTCATCAATCATCAATCATCAATCATCAATCATCAATCATCAATCATCAATGATCAATCATCAGTCATCAACCATCAATCGTCAATCATCAATCATCAATCATCATTCATCAATCCTCAATCATCAATCATCAATCATAAATTATCAATCATCATTCATCAATAATCAGTCAGCAATCATCAATCATCAATTATCAATCATCAATCATTAATCATCAATCAGGAATCATCAATCATCAATCATCAATGATCAATAATCAATCATCAATCATCAATCGTCAATCATCAATCATCAACCATCAATCATCAATCATCAATTATCCATCATCAATCATCAATCATCAATCATCAATCATAAATCATCAATCATCAATCATCAATCATCAATCATCAATCATCAATCATCAATCATCAATCATCAATGATCGATCAACAATCATCAATCAGCAATCATCAATCATCAATCATTATTCATCAATCATCAATCATCAATCATCAATCATCAATCATCAATCATCAATCATCAATCATCAGTCATAAATCATCAATCATCAATCATCAATCATCAATCATCAATCATCAATCATCAATCATCAATCATCAATCATCAATAATCAATCATCAATCATCAATCATCAATCATCAATCATCAATCATCAATCATCAATCATCAATCATCAATCATCAATCATCAATCATCAATCATCAATCATCAATCATCAATCACCAATCATCAATCATCAATCATCAATCATCAATCATCAATCATCAATGATCAATCATCAGTCATCAATCATCAATCGTCAATCATCAATCATCAATCATCAATCATCAATCATCAGTCATCAATCATCAATCATCAATCATCAATCATCAATCATCAATCATCAATCATCAATCATCAATCCTCAATCATCAATCATCAATCATAAATTATCAATCATCAATCATCAATAATCAGTCAGCAATCATCAATCATCAATTATCAATCATCAACCAATAATCATCAATCAGGAATCATCAATCATCAATCATCAATGATCAATAATCAATCATCAATCATCAATCGTCAATCATCAATCATCAACCATCAATCATCAATCATCAATTATCCATCATCAATCATCAATCATCAATCATCAATCATCAATCATCAATCATCAAGCATCAATCATCATTCTTCAATCATCAATCATCAATCACAAATCATCAATCATCAATCATCAATCATCAATAATCAATCATCAATCATCATTCATCAATCATCAATTATCAATTATCAATCACCAATCATCAATCCTCAATCATCAATTCTCAATCATCAATAATCAATCATCAATCATCAATCATCAATCATCAATCATCAATCAATCATCAATCATCAATCATCAATCATCAATCATCAATCATCAATCATCAATCATCAATCATCAATCATCAGTCACCAATCATCATTCATCAATCATCAATCACCGATCATCAATCATCAATCATCAATCATCCATCATCAATTATCAATCATCAATCATCAATCATTCATCATCAATCACAATCATCAATCAGCAATCATAAATCATCAAGTATCAGTCATCAACCATCAATCATCAACCATCAATCATCAATCATCAATCATCAATAATCAATCATCAATCATCAACCATCAATCATCAATCATCAATCATCAATCATCAATCATCAATTATCAATCATCAATCATCAATCATCAATCATCAATCATCAATCATCAATCACCAGTCATCAATCATCAATCATCAATCATCAATCATCAATCATCAATGATCAATCATCAGTCATCAACCATCAATCGTCAATCATCAATCATCAATCATCATTCATCAATCCTCAATCATCAATCATCAATCATAAATTATCAATCATCATTCATCAATAATCAGTCAGCAATCATCAATCATCAATTATCAATCATCAACCATTAATCATCAATCAGGAATCATCAATCATCAATCATCAATGATCAATAATCAATCATCAATCATCAATCGTCAATCATGAATCATCAACCATCTATCATCAATCATCAATTATCCATCATCAATCATCAATCATCAATCATAAATCATCAATCATCAATCATCAATCATCAAACATCAATCATCATTCTTCACTCATCAATCATCAATCACAAATCATCAATCATCAATCATCAATCATCAATAATCAATCATCAATCATCATTCATCAATCATCAATTATCAATTATCAGTCATCAATCATCAAACCTCAATCATCAATTCTCAATCATCAATAATCAATCATCAATCATCAATCATCAATCAATCATCAATCATCAATCATCAATCATCAGTCACCAATCATCATTCAGCAATCATCAATCACCGATCATCAATCATCAATCATCAATCATCAATCATCCATCATCAATTATCAATCATCAATCATCAATCATCAATCATCAATCATCAATGATCGATCAACAATCATCAATCAGCAATCATCAATCATCAATCATCAATCATCAATTTTCAATCATCAATCATCAATCATCAATCATCAATCATCAATCATCAATCAGCAATCATCAATCATCAATCATCAATGATCAATGATCAATCATCAATCATCAATCATCAATCATCAATCATCAATCATCAATCATCAATCATCAATCATCAATCATCAATCATCAATCATCCATCATCAATCATCAATCATCAATCATCAATCATCAATCATCAATCATCAATAATCAATCATCAATCATCATTATTCAATCATCAATCATCAATCATCAATCATCAATCATCAATCATCAATCATCAATCATCAATCATCAATCATCAATCATCAATCATCAATCATCAATCATCAATCATCAATCATCAATCATCAATCATCAATCATCAATCATCAATCATCAATCATCAATCATCAATTATCAATCATCAATCATCAATCATAATTCATCAATCATCAATCATCAATGATCGATCAACAATCATCAATCAGCAATCATCAATCATCAATCATCAATCATCAATCATCAATCATCAATCATTAATCATCATTATTAAATCATCAATCATCAATCATCAATCATCAATCATCAATTATCAATCATCAATCATCAATCATTAATCATAATTCATCAATCATCAATCATCAATCATCAATCATCAATGATCGATCAACAATCATCAATCAGCAATCATCAATCATCAATCATCAATCATCAATCATCAATCATCAATTATCAATCATGAATAATCAGTCAGCAATCATCAATCATCAATTATCAATCATCAACCATTAATCATCAATCAGCAATCATCAATCATCAATCATCAATGATCAATAATCAATCATCAATCATCAATCATCAATCATCAATCATCAATAATCAATCGTCAATCATCAATCATCAATCATCAATCATCAATCAACAATCTTCAACCATCAATCAGCAGTCATCAATCATCAATCATCAATCATCAATCATCAATCATCAATCATCAATCATCGATCATCGATCATCGATTATCAATCATCAATCATCAATCATCAATCATCAATCATCAATCATCAAACATCAATCATCACTCATCAATCATCAATCATCAATCATCAATCATCAATCATCAATCATCAATGATCAATCAGCAATTATCAATCATCAATCATCAATCATCAATCATCAATCATCAATCGTCAATCATCAATCATCAATCATCAATAAACAATCATCAATCATCAACCATCAATCATCAATCATCAATCATCAATCATCAATCATCAATTATCAATCATCAATCATCAATCATCAATCATCAATCATCAATCATCAATCATCAATCCTCAATCATCAATCATCAATCATCAATCATCAATCATCAATCTTCAAACGTCAATCATCAGTCATCAATCATCAATCATCAATCATCAATGATCGATCAACAATCATCAATCAGCAATCATCAATCATCAATCATTATTCATCAATCATCAATCATCAATCATCAATCATCAATCATCAATCATCAATTATCAATCATCAATCATCAATCATCAGTCATCAATCATCAATCATCAATCATCAATCATCAATCATCAATCATCAATCATCAATCATCAATCATCAATCATCAATCATCAATCATCAATCATCAATCATCAATCATCAATCATCAATCATCAATCATCAATCATCAATCATCAATCATCAATCATCAATCATCAATCATCAATCACCAATCATCAATCATCAATCATCAATCATCAATCATCAATCATCAATGATCAATCATCAGTCATCAATCATCAATCGTCAATCATCAATCATCAATCATCATTCATCAATCCTCAATCATCAATCATCAATCATAAATTATCAATCATCAATCATCAATAATCAGTCAGCAATCATCAATCATCAATTATCAATCATCAACCAATAATCATCAATCAGGAATCATCAATCATCAATCATCAATGATCAATAATCAATAATCAATCATCAATCGTCAATCATCAATCATCAACCATCAATCATCAATCATCAATTATCCATCATCAATCATCAATCATCAATCATCAATCATCAATCATCAATCATCAATCATCAAGCATCAATCATCATTCTTCAATCATCAATCATCAATCACAAATCATCAATCATCAATCATCAATCATCAATAATCAATCATCAATCATCATTCATCAATCATCAATTATCAATTATCAATCACCAATCATCAATCCTCAATCATCAATTCTCAATCATCAATAATCAATCATCAATCATCAATCATCAATCATCAATCATCAATCATCAATCAATCATCAATCATCAATCATCAATCATCAATCATCAATCATCAATCATCAGTCACCAATCATCATTCATCAATCATCAATCACCGATCATCAATCATCAATCATCAATCATCCATCATCAATTATCAATCATCAATCATCAATCATTCATCATCAATCACAATCATCAATCAGCAATCATAAATCATCAAGTATCAGTCATCAACCATCAATCATCAACCATCAATCATCAATCATCAATCATCAATAATCAATCATCAATCATCAACCATCAATCATCAATCATCAATCATCAATCATCAATCATCAATCATCAATTATCAATCATCAATCATCAATCATCAATCATCAATCATCAATCATCAATCATCAATCATCAATCATCAATCACCAGTCATCAATCATCAATCATCAATCATCAATCATCAATCATCAATCATCAATCATCAATGATCAATCATCAGTCATCAACCATCAATCGTCAATCATCAATCATCAATCATCATTCATCAATCCTCAATCATCAATCATCAATCATAAATTATCAATCATCATTCATCAATAATCAGTCAGCAATCATCAATCATCAATTATCAATCATCAACCATTAATCATCAATCAGGAATCATCAATCATCAATCATCAATGATCAATAATCAATCATCAATCATCAATCGTCAATCATCAATCATCAACCATCAATCATCAATCATCAATTATCCATCATCAATCATCAATCATCAATCATAAATCATCAATCATCAATCATCAATCATCAAACATCAATCATCATTCTTCACTCATCAATCATCAATCACAAATCATCAATCATCAATCATCAATCATCAATAATCAATCATCAATCATCATTCATCAATCATCAATTATCAATTATCAGTCATCAATCATCAATCCTCAATCATCAATTCTCAATCATCAATAATCAATCATCAATCATCAATCATCAATCATCAATCATCAATCATCAATCAATCATCAATCATCAATCATCAATCATCAGTAACCAATCATCATTCAGCAATCATCAATCACCGATCATCAATCATCAATCATCAATCATCAATCATCCATCATCAATTATCAATCAACAATCATCAATCAGCAATCATCAATCATCAATCATCAATCATCAATTTTCAATCATCAATCATCAATCATCAATCATCAATCAGCAATCATCAATCATCAATCATCAATGATCAATGATCAATCATCAATCATCAATCATCAATCATCAATCATCACTCATCAATCATCCATCATCAATCATCAATCATCAATCATCAATCATCAATCATCAATCATCAATAATCAATCATCAATCATCATTATTCAATCATCAATCATCAATCATCAATCATCAATCATCAATCATCAATCATCAATCATCAATCATCAATCATCAATCATCAATCATCAATCATCAATCATCAATCATCAATCATCAATCATCAATCATCAATCATCAATTATCAATCATCAATCATCAATCATAATTCATCAATCATCAATCATCAATGATCGATCAACAATCATCAATCAGCAATCATCAATCATCAATCATCAATCATCAATCATCAATCATTAATCATCATTATTAAATCATCAATCATCAATCATCAATCATCAATCATCAATCATCAATTATCAATCATCAATCATCAATCATTAATCATAATTCATCAATCATCAATCATCAATCATCAATCATCAATCATCAATGATCGATCAACAATCATCAATCAGCAATCATCAATCATCAATCATCAATCATCAATTATCAATCATCAATAATCAGTCAGCAATCATCAATCATCAATTATCAATCATCAACCATTAATCATCAATCAGCAATCATCAATCATCAATTATCAATGATCAATAATCAAGCATCAATCATCAATCATCAATCATCAATCATCAATCATCAATCATCAATCATCAATCATCAATTTTCAATCATCAATCACCAATCATCAATCATCAATCATCAATCATCAATCATCAATCATCAATCATCAATCATCAATCATCAATCATCAATCATCAATCATCAATCATCAATCATCAATCATCCATCATCAATCATCAATCATCAATCATCAATCATCAATCATCAATTATCATTTTTCAATCATCAATCATCAATCATCAATCATCAATCATCAATCATCAATCATCAACCATCAATCATCAATTATCAATCATCAATCATCAATCATCAATCATCAATCATCAATCATCATTCATCAATCCTCAATCATCAATCATCAATCATAAATTATCAATCATCATTCATCAATAATCAGTCAGCAATCATCAATCATCAATTATCAATCATCAACCATTAATCATCAATCAGGAATCATCAATCATCAATCATCAATGATCAATAATCAATCATCAATCATCAATCGTCAATCATCAATCATCAACCATCAATCATCAATCATCAATTATCCATCATCAATCATCAATCATCAATCATAAATCATCAATCATCAATCATCAATCATCAAACATCAATCATCATTCTTCACTCATCAATCATCAATCACAAATCATCAATCATCAATCATCAATCATCAATAATCAATCATCAATCATCATTCATCAATCATCAATTATCAATTATCAGTCATCAATCATCAATCCTCAATCATCAATTCTCAATCATCAATAATCAATCATCAATCATCAATCATCAATCATCAATCATCAATCATCAATCAATCATCAATCATCAATCATCAATCATCAGTAACCAATCATCATTCAGCAATCATCAATCACCGATCATCAATCATCAATCATCAATCATCAATCATCCATCATCAATTATCAATCAACAATCATCAATCAGCAATCATCAATCATCAATCATCAATCATCAATTTTCAATCATCAATCATCAATCATCAATCATCAATCAGCAATCATCAATCATCAATCATCAATGATCAATGATCAATCATCAATCATCAATCATCAATCATCAATCATCACTCATCAATCATCCATCATCAATCATCAATCATCAATCATCAATCATCAATCATCAATCATCAATCATCAATAATCAATCATCAATCATCATTATTCAATCATCAATCATCAATCATCAATCATCAATCATCAATCATCAATCATCAATCATCAATCATCAATCATCAATCATCAATCATCAATCATCAATCATCAATCATCAATCATCAATCATCAATCATCAATCATCAATTATCAATCATCAATCATCAATCATAATTCATCAATCATCAATCATCAATGATCGATCAACAATCATCAATCAGCAATCATCAATCATCAATCATCAATCATCAATCATCAATCATTAATCATCATTATTAAATCATCAATCATCAATCATCAATCATCAATCATCAATCATCAATTATCAATCATCAATCATCAATCATTAATCATAATTCATCAATCATCAATCATCAATCATCAATCATCAATCATCAATGATCGATCAACAATCATCAATCAGCAATCATCAATCATCAATCATCAATCATCAATTATCAATCATCAATAATCAGTCAGCAATCATCAATCATCAATTATCAATCATCAACCATTAATCATCAATCAGCAATCATCAATCATCAATTATCAATGATCAATAATCAAGCATCAATCATCAATCATCAATCATCAATCATCAATCATCAATCATCAATCATCAATCATCAATTTTCAATCATCAATCACCAATCATCAATCATCAATCATCAATCATCAATCATCAATCATCAATCATCAATCATCAATCATCAATCATCAATCATCAATCATCAATCATCAATCATCCATCATCAATCATCAATCATCAATCATCAATCATCAATCATCAATTATCATTTTTCAATCATCAATCATCAATCATCAATCATCAATCATCAATCATCAATCATCAACCATCAATCATCAATTATCAATCATCAATCATCAATCATCAATCATCAATCATCAATCATCAATCATCAATCATCAATCATCAATCATCAATGATCGATCAACAATCATCAATCAGCAATCATCAATCATCAATTATTAATTTTCAATCATCAATCATCAATCATCAACCATTAATCATCAATTATCAATCATCAATCATCAATTAGCAATCATCAATCATCAATAATCAATCATCAATCATCAATCATCAATCATCAATCATCAGTCATCAATCATCAATCATCAATCATCAATCATCAATCATCAATCATCAATCATCAATCATCAATCATCAATCATCAATCATCACTCATCAATCATCAATCATCAATGATCGATTAACAATCATCAATCATCAATCATCAGTCATCAATCATCAATTATCAATCATCAATCATCAATCATCAACCATCAATCATCAATTTGCAATCATCAATCTTCAACCATCATTCATCAATCATCAATCAGCAATCATCAATCATCAATCATCAATCATCAATCATCAATCATCGATCATCAATCATAAATCAGCAATCATCAATGATCAATCATCAATCATCAATCATCAATCATCAATCATCAATCATCAATCATCAATCATCAATCATCAATCATCAATAATCAATCATCAATAGTCAATCATCAATCATCAGTCATCCATCATCAATTATCAATCATCAATCATAAATCATCAATCATCAATCATCAATCATCAATCATCAATCATCAATCAACAATCAATCATCAATCATCAATCATCAATCATCAATCATCAATCATCAATCATCAATCATCAATCATCAATCATCAATCATCAATCATCAATCATCAATCATCAATCATCAATCATCAATCATCAATCATCCATCATCAATCATCAATCATCAATCATCAATCATCAATCATCAATCATCAATCATCAATGATCAATAATCATATCATCAATCATCATTATTCAATCATCAATCATCAATCATCAATCATCAATCATCAATCATCAATCATCAATCATCAATCATCAATCATCAATTATCAATCATCAATCATCAATCATCAATCATAATTCATCAATCATCAATCATCAATGATCGATCAACAATCATCAATCAGCAAACATCAATCATCAATCATCAATCATCAATCATCAATCATCAATCATTAATCATCATTATTAAATCATCAATCATAAATCATCAATCATCAATCATCAATTATCAATCATCAATCATCAATCATCAATCATAATTCATCAATCATCAATCATCAATGATCGATCAACAATCATCAATCAGCAATCATCAATCATCAATCATCAATCATCAATCATCAATTATCAATCATCAATAATCAGTCAGCAATCATCAATCATCAATTATCAATTATCAAGCATTAATCATCAATCAGCAATCATCAATCATCAATCATCAATGATCAATAATCAATCATCAATCATCAATCATCAATCATCAATCATCAATCATCAATCATCAATCATCAATCATCAATCATTATTTTCAATCATCAATCATCAATCATCAATCATCAATCATCAATCATCAATCATCAATCATCAATCATCAATCATCAATCATCCATCATCAATCATCAATCATCAATCATCAATCATCAATCATCAATCATCAATCATCAATTATCAATCATCAATCATCAATCACCAATCATCAATCATCAATCATCAATTATCATTTTTCAATCATCAATCATCAATCATCAATCATCAATCATCAATCATCAATCATCAATCATCAATCATCAACCATCAATCATCAATTATCAATCATCAATTCTCAATCATCAATCAACAATCATCAATCATCAATCATCAATCATCAATGATCGATCAACAATCATCAATCAGCAATCATCAATCATCAATTATTAATTTTCAATCATCAATCATCAATCATCAATCATCAACCATTAATCATCAATCAGCAATCATCAATCATCAATCATCAATCATCAATGATCAATAATCAATCATCAATCATCAATCATCAATCATCAATCATCAATCATCAATCATCAATCATCAATCATCAATCATCAATCATCAATCATCAATCATCAATCATCAATCATCAATCATCAATCATCAATCATCAATCATCAATCATCAATCATCAATCATCAATCATCAATCATCAATCATCAATCATCAATCATCAATCATCAATCATCAATCATCAATCATCACTCATCAATCATCAATCATCAATGATCGATCAACAATCATCAATCATCAATCATCAGTCATCAATCATCAATTATCAATCATCAATCATGAATCATCAATCATCAATCATCAACCATCAATCATCAATTTGCATTCATCAATCTTCAACCATCATTCATCAATCATCAATCAGCAATCATCAATCATCAATCATCAATCATCAATCATAAATCAGCAATCATCAATGATCAATCATCAATCATCAATCATCAATCATCAATCATCAATCATCAATCATCAATCATCAATTGTCAATCATCAATCATCAATCCTCCATCATCAATCATCAATCATCAATCATCAATCATCAATCATCAATCATCAATCATCAATCATCAATCATCAATCATCAATCATCAATCATCAATCATCAATCATCAATCATCAATCATCAATCATCAATCATCAATCATCAATCATCAATCATCAATCATCAATAATCAATCATCAATCATCAATCATCAATCATCAGTCATCCATCATCAATCATCAATCATCAGTCATCAATCATCAATTATCAATCATCAATCATCTATCATCAATCACCAATCATCAACCATCAATCATCAATTTGCAATCATCAATCTTCAACCATCATTCATCAATCATCAATCAGCAATCATCAATCAATCATCAATCATCAATCATCAATCATCAATCATCAATCATCAATCATCAATCATCAATCATCAATCATCAATCATCAATCATCAATCATCAATCATCAATAATCAATCATCAATCATCAATCATCAATCATCAATCATCAATCATCAATCATCAATCATCAATCATCAATCATCAATCATCAATCATCAATCATCAATCATCAATCATCAATCATCAATCATCAATCATCAATCATCAATCATCAATCACCAATCATCAATCATCAATCATCAATCATCAATCATCAATGATCAATCATCAGTCATCAATCATCAATCGTCAATCATCAATCATCAATCATCATTCATCAATCCTCAATCATCAATCATCAATCATAAATTATCAATCATCAATCATCAATAATCAGTCAGCAATCATCAATCATCAATTATCAATCATCAACCAATAATCATCAATCAGGAATCATCAATCATCAATCATCAATGATCAATAATCAATAATCAATCATCAATCGTCAATCATCAATCATCAACCATCAATCATCAATCATCAATTATCCATCATCAATCATCAATCATCAATCATCAATCATCAATCATCAATCATCAATCATCAAGCATCAATCATCATTCTTCAATCATCAATCATCAATCACAAATCATCAATCATCAATCATCAATCATCAATAATCAATCATCAATCATCATTCATCAATCATCAATTATCAATTATCAATCACCAATCATCAATCCTCAATCATCAATTCTCAATCATCAATAATCAATCATCAATCATCAATCATCAATCATCAATCATCAATCATCAATCAATCATCAATCATCAATCATCAATCATCCATCATCAATCATCAATCATCAGTCACCAATCATCATTCATCAATCATCAATCACCGATCATCAATCATCAATCATCAATCATCCATCATCAATTATCAATCATCAATCATCAATCATTCATCATCAATCACAATCATCAATCAGCAATCATAAATCATCAAGTATCAGTCATCAACCATCAATCATCAACCATCAATCATCAATCATCAATCATCAATAATCAATCATCAATCATCAACCATCAATCATCAATCATCAATCATCAATCATCAATCATCAATCATCAATTATCAATCATCAATCATCAATCATCAATCATCAATCATCAATCATCAATCATCAATCATCAATCATCAATCACCAGTCATCAATCATCAATCATCAATCATCAATCATCAATCATCAATCATCAATCATCAATGATCAATCATCAGTCATCAACCATCAATCGTCAATCATCAATCATCAATCATCATTCATCAATCCTCAATCATCAATCATCAATCATAAATTATCAATCATCATTCATCAATAATCAGTCAGCAATCATCAATCATCAATTATCAATCATCAACCATTAATCATCAATCAGGAATCATCAATCATCAATCATCAATGATCAATAATCAATCATCAATCATCAATCGTCAATCATCAATCATCAACCATCAATCATCAATCATCAATTATCCATCATCAATCATCAATCATCAATCATAAATCATCAATCATCAATCATCAATCATCAAACATCAATCATCATTCTTCACTCATCAATCATCAATCACAAATCATCAATCATCAATCATCAATCATCAATAATCAATCATCAATCATCATTCATCAATCATCAATTATCAATTATCAGTCATCAATCATCAATCCTCAATCATCAATTCTCAATCATCAATAATCAATCATCAATCATCAATCATCAATCATCAATCATCAATCATCAATCAATCATCAATCATCAATCATCAATCATCAGTAACCAATCATCATTCAGCAATCATCAATCACCGATCATCAATCATCAATCATCAATCATCAATCATCCATCATCAATTATCAATCAACAATCATCAATCAGCAATCATCAATCATCAATCATCAATCATCAATTTTCAATCATCAATCATCAATCATCAATCATCAATCAGCAATCATCAATCATCAATCATCAATGATCAATGATCAATCATCAATCATCAATCATCAATCATCAATCATCACTCATCAATCATCCATCATCAATCATCAATCATCAATCATCAATCATCAATCATCAATCATCAATCATCAATAATCAATCATCAATCATCATTATTCAATCATCAATCATCAATCATCAATCATCAATCATCAATCATCAATCATCAATCATCAATCATCAATCATCAATCATCAATCATCAATCATCAATCATCAATCATCAATCATCAATCATCAATCATCAATCATCAATTATCAATCATCAATCATCAATCATAATTCATCAATCATCAATCATCAATGATCGATCAACAATCATCAATCAGCAATCATCAATCATCAATCATCAATCATCAATCATCAATCATTAATCATCATTATTAAATCATCAATCATCAATCATCAATCATCAATCATCAATCATCAATTATCAATCATCAATCATCAATCATTAATCATAATTCATCAATCATCAATCATCAATCATCAATCATCAATCATCAATGATCGATCAACAATCATCAATCAGCAATCATCAATCATCAATCATCAATCATCAATTATCAATCATCAATAATCAGTCAGCAATCATCAATCATCAATTATCAATCATCAACCATTAATCATCAATCAGCAATCATCAATCATCAATTATCAATGATCAATAATCAAGCATCAATCATCAATCATCAATCATCAATCATCAATCATCAATCATCAATCATCAATCATCAATTTTCAATCATCAATCACCAATCATCAATCATCAATCATCAATCATCAATCATCAATCATCAATCATCAATCATCAATCATCAATCATCAATCATCAATCATCAATCATCAATCATCAATCATCCATCATCAATCATCAATCATCAATCATCAATCATCAATCATCAATTATCATTTTTCAATCATCAATCATCAATCATCAATCATCAATCATCAATCATCAATCATCAACCATCAATCATCAATTATCAATCATCAATCATCAATCATCAATCATCAATCATCAATCATCAATCATCAATCATCAATCATCAATGATCGATCAACAATCATCAATCAGCAATCATCAATCATCAATTATTAATTTTCAATCATCAATCATCAATCATCAACCATTAATCATCAATTATCAATCATCAATCATCAATTAGCAATCATCAATCATCAATAATCAATCATCAATCATCAATCATCAATCATCAATCATCAGTCATCAATCATCAATCATCAATCATCAATCATCAATCATCAATCATCAATCATCAATCATCAATCATCAATCATCAATCATCACTCATCAATCATCAATCATCAATGATCGATTAACAATCATCAATCATCAATCATCAGTCATCAATCATCAATTATCAATCATCAATCATCAATCATCAACCATCAATCATCAATTTGCAATCATCAATCTTCAACCATCATTCATCAATCATCAATCAGCAATCATCAATCATCAATCATCAATCATCAATCATCAATCATCGATCATCAATCATAAATCAGCAATCATCAATGATCAATCATCAATCATCAATCATCAATCATCAATCATCAATCATCAATCATCAATCATCAATCATCAATCATCAATAATCAATCATCAATAGTCAATCATCAATCATCAGTCATCCATCATCAATTATCAATCATCAATCATAAATCATCAATCATCAATCATCAATCATCAATCATCAATCATCAATCAACAATCAATCATCAATCATCAATCATCAATCATCAATCATCAATCATCAATCATCAATCATCAATCATCAATCATCAATCATCAATCATCAATCATCAATCATCAATCATCAATCATCAATCATCAATCATCCATCATCAATCATCAATCATCAATCATCAATCATCAATCATCAATCATCAATCATCAATGATCAATAATCATATCATCAATCATCATTATTCAATCATCAATCATCAATCATCAATCATCAATCATCAATCATCAATCATCAATCATCAATCATCAATCATCAATTATCAATCATCAATCATCAATCATCAATCATAATTCATCAATCATCAATCATCAATGATCGATCAACAATCATCAATCAGCAAACATCAATCATCAATCATCAATCATCAATCATCAATCATCAATCATTAATCATCATTATTAAATCATCAATCATAAATCATCAATCATCAATCATCAATTATCAATCATCAATCATCAATCATCAATCATAATTCATCAATCATCAATCATCAATGATCGATCAACAATCATCAATCAGCAATCATCAATCATCAATCATCAATCATCAATCATCAATTATCAATCATCAATAATCAGTCAGCAATCATCAATCATCAATTATCAATTATCAAGCATTAATCATCAATCAGCAATCATCAATCATCAATCATCAATGATCAATAATCAATCATCAATCATCAATCATCAATCATCAATCATCAATCATCAATCATCAATCATCAATCATCAATCATTATTTTCAATCATCAATCATCAATCATCAATCATCAATCATCAATCATCAATCATCAATCATCAATCATCAATCATCAATCATCCATCATCAATCATCAATCATCAATCATCAATCATCAATCATCAATCATCAATCATCAATTATCAATCATCAATCATCAATCACCAATCATCAATCATCAATCATCAATTATCATTTTTCAATCATCAATCATCAATCATCAATCATCAATCATCAATCATCAATCATCAATCATCAATCATCAACCATCAATCATCAATTATCAATCATCAATTCTCAATCATCAATCAACAATCATCAATCATCAATCATCAATCATCAATGATCGATCAACAATCATCAATCAGCAATCATCAATCATCAATTATTAATTTTCAATCATCAATCATCAATCATCAATCATCAACCATTAATCATCAATCAGCAATCATCAATCATCAATCATCAATCATCAATGATCAATAATCAATCATCAATCATCAATCATCAATCATCAATCATCAATCATCAATCATCAATCATCAATCATCAATCATCAATCATCAATCATCAATCATCAATCATCAATCATCAATCATCAATCATCAATCATCAATCATCAATCATCAATCATCAATCATCAATCATCAATCATCAATCATCAATCATCAATCATCAATCATCAATCATCAATCATCAATCATCACTCATCAATCATCAATCATCAATGATCGATCAACAATCATCAATCATCAATCATCAGTCATCAATCATCAATTATCAATCATCAATCATGAATCATCAATCATCAATCATCAACCATCAATCATCAATTTGCATTCATCAATCTTCAACCATCATTCATCAATCATCAATCAGCAATCATCAATCATCAATCATCAATCATCAATCATAAATCAGCAATCATCAATGATCAATCATCAATCATCAATCATCAATCATCAATCATCAATCATCAATCATCAATCATCAATTGTCAATCATCAATCATCAATCCTCCATCATCAATCATCAATCATCAATCATCAATCATCAATCATCAATCATCAATCATCAATCATCAATCATCAATCATCAATCATCAATCATCAATCATCAATCATCAATCATCAATCATCAATCATCAATCATCAATCATCAATCATCAATCATCAATCATCAATCATCAATAATCAATCATCAATCATCAATCATCAATCATCAGTCATCCATCATCAATCATCAATCATCAGTCATCAATCATCAATTATCAATCATCAATCATCTATCATCAATCACCAATCATCAACCATCAATCATCAATTTGCAATCATCAATCTTCAACCATCATTCATCAATCATCAATCAGCAATCATCAATCAATCATCAATCATCAATCATCAATCATCAATCATCAATCATCAATCATCAATCATCAATCATCAATCATCAATCATCAATCATCAATCATCAATCATCAATAATCAATCATCAATCATCAATCATCAATCATCAATCATCCATCATCAATCATCAAGCATCAATCATCAATCATCAATCATCAATTATCAATCATCAATCATCAATCATCAATCATCAATCATCCAACATCAATCATCAATCATCAATCTTCAATCATCAATCATCAATCATCAATCATCAATTATCAATTATCAATCATCAATCATCAATCCTCAATCATCAGTTCTCAATCATCAATCATCAATCATCAATCATCAATCATCAATTATCAATCAATCATCAATCATCTATCATCATTCATCAATCATCAATCATCAATCATCAATCATCAATCATCAATCATCAATCATCAATCATCAATCATCAGTCATCAATCATCAATTATCAATCATCAATCATCTATCATCAATCACCAATCATCAACCATCAATCATCAATTTGCAATCATCAATCTTCAACCATCATTCATCAATCATCAATCAGCAATCATCAATCATCAATCATCAATCATCAATCATCAATCATCAATCATCAATCATCAATCATCAATCATCAATCATCAATCATCAATCATCAATCATCAATCATCAATCATCAATCATCAATCATCAATCATCAATCATCAATCATCAATCATCAATCATCAATCATCATTCATCAATCATCAATCATCAATCATCAATCATCAATCATCAATCACCAATCATCAATCATCAATCATCAATCATCAATCATCAATCATCAATCATCAATCATCAATAATCAATCATCAATCATCAATCATCAATCATCAGTCATCCATCATCAATCATCAATCATCAATCTTCAATCATCAATCATCAATCATCAATCATCAATTATCAATTATCAATCATCAATCCTCAATCATCAATTCTCAATCATCAATCAACAATCATCAATCATCATTCATCAATCATCAATCATCAATCAATCATCAATCATCAATCATCAATCATCAATCATCAATCATCAATCATCAATCATCAATCATCAATCATCAATCATCAATCATCAATCATCAATCATCAATCATCAATCATCAATCATCAATCATCAATCACCGATCATCAATCATCAATCATCAATCATCCATCATCAATTATCAATCATCAATCATCAATCATCAATCATCAATCATCAATCATCAATGATCGATCAACAATCATCAATCAGCAATCATCAATCATCAATCATCAATCATCAATCATCAATTTTCAATCATCAATCATCAATCATCAATCATCAATCATCAATCATCAATCATCAATCAGCAATCATCAATCATCAATCATCAATGATCAATGATCAATCATCAATCATCAATCATCAATCATCAATCATCAATCATCAATCATCAATCATCAATCATCAATCATCAATCATCCATCATCAATCATCAATCATCAATCATCAATCATCAATCATCAATCATCTATCATCAATAATCAATCATCAATCATCATTATTCAATCATCAATCATCAATCATCAATCATCAATCATCAATCATCAATCATCAATCATCAATCATCAATCATCAATCATCAATCATCAATCATCAATCATCAATCATCAATCATCAATCATCAATTATCAATCATCAATCATCAATCATAATTCATCAATCATCAATCATCAATGATCGATCAACAATCATCAATCAGCAATCATCAATCATCAATCATCAATCATCAATCATTAATCATCATTATTAAATCATCAATCATCAATCATCAATCATCAATCATCAATCATCAATCATCAATCATTAATCATAATTCATCAATCATCAATCATCAATCATCAATCATCAATCATCAATCATCAATCATCAATCATCAATGATCGATCAACAATCATCAATCAGCAATCATCAATCATCAATCATCAATCATCAATTATCAATCATCAATAATCAGTCAGCAATCATCAATCATCAATTATCAATCATCAACCATTAATCATCAATCAGCAATCATCAATCATCAATCATCAATGATCAATAATCAATCATCAATCATCAATCATCAATCATCAATCATCAATCATCAATCATCAATCATCAATCATCAATCATCAATTTTCAATCATCAATCATCAATCATCAATCATCAATCATCAATCATCAATCATCAATCATCAATCATCAATCATCAATCATCAATCATCAATCATCAATCATCAATCATCAATCATCAATCATCAATCATCAATCATCCATCATCAATCATCAATCATCAATCATCAACCATCAATCATCAATTATCAATCATCAATCATCAATCATCAATCATCAATCATCAATCATCAATCATCAATCATCAATGATCGATCAACAATCATCAATCAGCAATCATCAATCATCAATTATTAATTTTCAATCATCAATCATCACTCATCAACCATTAATCATCAATTATCAATCATCAATCATCAATTAGCAATCATCAATCATCAATAATCAATCATCAATCATCAATCATCAATCATCAATCTTCAATCATCAGTCATCAATCATCAATCATCAATCATCAATCTTCAATCATCAATCATCAATCATCAATCATCAATCATCAATCATCCATCATCAATCATCAATCATCAATCATCAACCATCAATCATCAATTATCAATCATCAATCATCAATCATCAATCATCAATCATCAATCATCAATCATCAATGATCGATCAACAATCATCAATCAGCAATCATCAATCATCAATTATTAATTTTCAATCATCAATCATCACTCATCAACCATTAATCATCAATTATCAATCATCAATCATCAATTAGCAATCATCAATCATCAATAATCAATCATCAATCATCAATCATCAATCATCAATCTTCAATCATCAATCATCAATCATCAATCATCAATCATCCATCATCAATCATCAATCATCAATCATCAACCATCAATCATCAATTATCAATCATCAATCATCAATCATCAATCATCAATCATCAATCATCAATCATCAATGATCGATCAACAATCATCAATCAGCAATCATCAATCATCAATTATTAATTTTCAATCATCAATCATCACTCATCAACCATTAATCATCAATTATCAATCATCAATCATCAATTAGCAATCATCAATCATCAATAATCAATCATCAATCCTCCATCATCAATCATCAATTATCAATCATCAATCATCAATCCTCCATCATCAATCATCAATCATCAATCATCAATCATCAATCATCAATCATCAATCATCAATCATCAATCATCAATCATCAATAATCAATCATCAATAGTCAATCATCAATCATCAGTCATCCATCATCAATTATCAATCATCAATCATAAATCATCAATCATCAATCATCAATCATCAATCATCAATCAATCATCAATCATCAATCATCAATCATCAATCATCAATCATCAATCATCAATCATCAATCATCAATCATCAGTCACCAATCATCATTCATCAATCATCAATCACCGATCATCAATCATCAATCATCAATCATCCATCATCAATTATCAATCATCAATCATCAATCATCAATCATCAATCATCAATCATCAATCATCAATCATCAATGATCGATCAACAATCATCAATCAGCAATCATCAATCATCAATCATCAATCATCAATTTTCAATCATCAATCATCAATCATCAATCATCAATCATCAATCATCAATCAGCAATCATCAATCATCAATCATCAATGATCAATGATCAATCATCAATCATCAATCATCAATCATCAATCATCAATCATCAATCATCAATCATCAATCATCAATCATCAATCATCAATCATCAATCATCCATCATCAATCATCAATCATCAATCATCAATCATCAATCATCAATCATCAATCATCAATGATCAATAATCAATCATCAATCATCATTATTCAATCATCAATCATCAATCATCAATCATCAATCATCAATCATCAATCATCAATCATCAATCATCAATCATCAATCATCAATCATCAATCATCAATCATCAATCATCAATTATCAATCATCAATCATCAATCATCAATCATAATTCATCAATCATCAATCATCAATGATCGATCAACAATCATCAATCAGCAAACATCAATCATCAATCATCAATCATCAATCATCAATCATCAATCATCAATCATTAATCATCATTATTAAATCATCAATCATAAATCATCAATCATCAATCATCAATTATCAATCATCAATCATCAATCATCAATCATAATTCATCAATCATCAATCATCAATCATCAATGATCGATCAACAATCATCAATCAGCAATCATCAATCATCAATCATCAATCATCAATCATCAATCATCAATCATCAATTATCAATCATCAATAATCAGTCAGCAATCATCAATCATCAATTATCAATCATCAACCATTAATCATCAATCAGCAATCATCAATCATCAATCATCAATGATCAATAATCAATCATCAATCATCAATCATCAATCATCAATCATCAATCATCAATCATCAATCATCAATCATCAATTTTCAATCATCAATCATCAATCATCAATCATCAATCATCAATCATCAATCATTAATCATCAATCATCAATCATCAATCATCAATCATCAATCATCCATCATCAATCATCAATCATCAATCATCAATTTGCAATCATCAATCATCAATCATCAATCATCAATTATCAATCATCAATCATCAATCACCAATCATCAATCATCAATCATCAATTATCATTTTTCAATCATCAATCATCAATCATCAATCATCAATCATCAATCATCAATCATCAACCATCAATCATCAATTATCAATCATCAATTCTCAATCATCAATCAACAATCATCAATAATCAATCATCAATCATCAATGATCGATCAACAATCATCAATCAGCAATCATCAATCATCAATTATTAATTTTCAATCATCAATCATCAATCATCAATCATCAACAATTAATCATCAATCAGCAATCATCAATCATCAATCATCAATCATCAATGATCAATAATCAATCATCAATCATCAATCATCAATCATCAATCATCAATCATCAATCATCAATCATCAATCATCAATCATCAATCATCAATCATCAATCATCAATCATCAATCATCAATCATCAATCATCAATCATCAATCATCAATCATCAATCATCAATCATCAATCATCAATCATCAATCATCAATCATCAATCATCAATCATCAATCATCAATCATCAATCATCAATCATCACTCATCAATCATCAATCATCAATGATCGATCAACAATCATCAATCATCAATCATCAGTCATCAATCATCAATTATCAATCATCAATCATGAATCGTCAATCATCAACCATCAATCATCAATTTGCAATCATCAATCTTCAACCATCATTCATCAATCATCAATCAGCAATCATCAATCATCAATCATAAATCAGCAATCATCAATGATCAATCATCAATCATCAATCATCAATCATCAATCATCAATCATCAATCATCAATTGTCAATCATCAATCATCAATCCTCCATCATCAATCATCAATCATCAATCATCAATCATCAATCATCAATCATCAATCATCAATCATCAATCATCAATCATCAATCATCAATCATCAATCATCAATCATCAATCATCAATAATCAATTATCAATCATCAATCATCAATCATCAGTCATCCATCATCAATCATCAATCATCAGTCATCAATCATCAATTATCAATCATCAATCATCTATCATCAATCACCAACCATCAACCATCAATCATCAATTTGCAATCATCAATCTTCAACCATCATTCATCAATCATCATTCAGCAATCATCAATCATTAATCATCAATCATCAATCATGAATCATCAGTCATCAATCATCAATTATCAATCATCAATCATCAATCATCAATCATCAATCAATCATCAATCATCAATCATCAATCATCAATCATCAATCATCAATCATCAATCATCAATCATCAATCATCAATCATCAATCATCAATCATCAATCATCAATCATCAATCATCAATCATCAATCATCAATAATCAATCATCAATCATCAATCATCAATCATCAATCATCAATCATCCATCATCAATCATCAAGCATCAATCATCAATCATCAATCATCAATTATCAATCATCAATCATCAATCATCAATCATCAATCATCAATCATCCAACATCAATCATCAATCATCAATCTTCAATCATCAATCATCAATCATCAATCATCAATCATCAATTATCAATTATCAATCATCAATCATCAATCCTCAATCATCAATTCTCAATCATCAATCATCAATCATCAATCATCAATCATCAATCATCAATCATCAATCATCAATCATCAATCATCAATCATCAATCATCAATCAATCATCAATCATCTATCATCAATCATCAATCATCAATCATCAATCATCAATCATCAATCATCAATCATCAATCATCAATCATCAGTCATCAATCATCAATTATCAATCATCAATCATCTATCATCAATCACCAATCATCAACCATCAATCATCAATTTGCAATCATCAATCTTCAACCATCATTCATCAATCATCAATCAGCAATCATCAATCATTAATCATCAATCATCAATCATGAATCATCAGTCATCAATCATCAATTATCAATCATCAATCATCTATCATCAATCATCAATCATCAACCATCAATCATCAATTTGCAATCATCAATATTCAACCATCATTAATCAATCATCAATCAGCAATCATCAATCGTCAATCATCAATCATCAATCATCAATCATCAATCATCAATCATCAATCATCAATCATCAATCATCAATCATCAATCATCAATCATCAATCTTCAATCATCAATCATCAATCATCAATCATCAATGATCAATCATCAATCATCAATCATCAACCATTAATCATAAATCAGCAATCATCAATGATCAGTCATCAATGATCAATAATCAATCATCAATCATCAATCATCAATCATCAATCATCAATGATCGATCAACAATCATCAATCATCAATTAGCAATCATCAATCATCAATCATCAATCATCAATCATCAATCATCAATCATCAATCATCAATCATCAATCATCAATCATCAATCATCAATCATCAATCATCAATCATCAATCATCAATCATCAATCATCAATCATCAATCATCAATCATCAATCATCAATCATCTATCATCAATCATCAATCATCAATCATCAGTCATCATTCATCAATCATCAATCATCAATCATCAATCATCAATCATCAATCATCAATCATCAATCATCAATCATCAATCATCAATCATCAATCATCAATCATCAATCATCAATCATCAATCATCAATCTTCAATCACCAATCATCAATCATCAATCATCAATCATCATTCATCAATCATCAATCATCAATCATCAATCATCAATCATCAATCACCAATCATCAATCATCAATCATCAATCATCAATCATCAATCATCAATCATCAATCATCAATCATCAATCATCAATAATCAATCATCAATCATCAATCATCAATCATCAATCATCCATCATCAATCATCAATCATCAATCTTCAATCATCAATCATCAATCATCAATCATCAATCATCAATCATCAATTATCAATCATCAATCCTCAATCATCAATTCTCAATCATCAATCAACAATCATCAATCATCATTCATCAAACATCAATCATCAATCAACCATCAATCATCAATCATCAATCATCAATCATCAATCATCAATCATCAATCATCAATCATCAATCATCAATCATCAATCAGCCATGAATCATCAATCATCAATCATCAATCATCAATCATCAATCATCAATCATCAATCATCAATCATCAATCATCAATCATCAATCATCAATCATCAATCATCAATCATCAATCATCAATCATCAATCATCAATCATCAATCATCAATCAGCAATCATCAATCATCAATCATCAATCATCAATCATCAATCATCAATCATCAATCATCAATCATCAATCATCAATTATCAATCATCAATCATCAATCATCAATCATCAATCATCAATCATCAATCATCAATCATCAATCATCAATCATCAATCATTAATCATCATACATCAATCATCAATCGTCAATCATCAATCATCAATCGTCAATCATCAATAATCAATAATCAATAATCAATCATCAATCATCAATCATCAATCATCAATCATCAATCATCCATCATCAATCATCAATCATCAATCATCAATAATCAATCATCAATAATCAATAATCAATCATCAATCATCAATCATCAATCATCAATCATCAATCATCAATCATCCATCATCAATCATCAATCATCAATCATCAATCATCAATCATCAATCATCAATCAGCATTATTCAATCATCATTCATCAATCATCAATCATCAATTATCAATCATCAATCATCAATCATCAATCATCAATCATCAATCATAATTCATCAATCATCAATCATCAATCATCAATCCTCAATCATCAATGATCGATCAAAAATCATCAATCATCAATCAGCAATCATCAATCATCAATCATCAATCATCAATCATCAATCATCAATCATCAATCATCAATCATCAATCATCAATCATCAATCATCAATCATCAATCATCAATCATCAATCATCAATCATCAATCATCAATCATCAATCATCAATCATCAATCATCAATCATCAGTCATCAATCATCAATCATCAATCATCAATCATCAATCAGTCATCAATCATCAATCATCAATCATCAATGATCGATCAACAATCATCAATCATCAATCAGCAATCATCAATCATCAATCATCAATCATCAATCATCAATCATCAATCATCAATCATCAATCATCAATCATCAATCATCAATCATCAATCATCAATCATCAATCATCAATCATCAATCATCAATCATCAATCATCAATCATCAATCATCCATCATCAATCATCAATCATCAACCATTAATCATCAATCAGCAATCATCAATCATCAATCATCAATGATCAATAATCAACCATCAATCATCAATCATCAATCATCAATCATCAATCATTAATCATCAATCATCAATCATCAATCATCAATCATCAATATTCAATCATCAATCATCAATCATCAATCATCAATCATCAATCATCAATCATCAATCATCAATCATCAATCATCAATCATCAATCATCAATCATCAATCATCAATCATCAATCATCAATCATCAATCATCAATCATCAATCATCAATCATCAATCATCAATCATCAATCATCAATCATCAATCATTAATCATCTATCATCAATCATCAATCATCAATCATCAATCATCAATCATCAATCATCAGTCATCAATCAACAATCATCAATCATCAATCATCAATCATCAATCATCAATCATCATTCATCAATCATCAATCATCAATCATAAATTATCAATCATCAATCATCAATAATCAGTCAGCAATCATCAATCATCAACCATTAATCATCAATCAGCAATCATCAATCATCAATCATCAATGATCAACAATCAATCATCAATCATCAATCGTCAATCATCAATCATCAATCATCAATCATCAATTATCCATCATCAATCATCAATCATCAATCATCAAGCATCAATCATCATTCGTCAATCATCAATCATCAATCACCAATCATCAATCATCAATCATCAATCATCAATCATCAATCATCAATCATCATTCATCAATCATCAATTATCAATCATCAATCCTCAATCATCAATTCTCAATCATCAATTCTCAAGCATCAATCATCAATCATCAATCATCAATCATCAATCATCTATCTTCAATCATCAATCAATCATCAATCAATCATCAATCATCAATCATCAATCATCAATCATCAATCATCAATCATCAATCATCAATCATCAATCATCAATCATCAATCATCAATCATCAGTCATCAATCTTCAATCATCAATCATCAATCATCAATCATCAATCATCAATCATCAATCATCAATCATCAATCATCAATCATCAATCATCAATCATCAATCATCAATCATCAATCATCAATCATCAATCATCAATCATCAATCATCAATCATCAATCACCAATCATCAATCATCAATCACCAATCATCAATCATCAATTATCAATCATCAATCATCAATCATCAATCATAAATCATCAATCATCAATCATCAATAATCAGTCAGCAATCATCAATCATCAATTATCAATCATCAACCATTAATCATCAATCAGCAATCATCAATCATCAATCATCAATGATCAATAATCAATCATCAATCATCAATCATCAATCATCATTCATCAATCATCAATCATCAATCATCAATCATCAATCATCAATCATCCATCATCAATCATCAATCATCAATCATCAATCATCAATTATCATTCTTCAATCATCAATCATCAATCATCAATCATCAATCATCAATCAACAATCATCAATCATCAATCATCAATCATCAATCATCAATCATCAATCATCAATCATCAATCATCAATCATCAATCATCAATCATCAATTATCAATCATCAATCATCAATCATCAATCATCAATCATCAATGATCGACCAACAATCATCAATCAGCAATCATCAATCATCAATCATCAATCATCAATCATCAATCATCAATTTTCAATCATCAATCATCAATCATCATCCATTAATCATCAATCAGCAATCATCAATCATCAATCATCAATGATCAATAATCAATCATCAATCATCAATCATCAATCATCAATCATCATTATTCAATCATCAATCATCAATCATCAATCATCAATCATCAATCATCAATCATCAATCATCAATCATCAATCATCAATCATCAATCATCAATCATCAATCATCAATCATCAATCATCAATCATCAATTATAAATCATCAATCATCAATCATCAATCATCAATCATCAATCATTAATCATCAATCATCAATCATCAATCATCAATCTTCAATCATCAATCATCAATCATCAATCATCAATCATCAATCATCAATCATCAATCATCTATCATCAATCATCAATCATCAATCATCAATCATCAATCATCAATCATCAAACATCAATCATCAATCATCAATCATCAATCATCCATCATCAATCATCAATCATCAATCATCAATCATCAATCATCAATCATCAATCATCAATCATCAATCATCAATCATCAATCGTCAATCATCAATCATCAATCATCAATCATCAATCATCAATCATCAAACATCAAACATCAATCATATATCATCAATCATCAATCATCAATCATCAATCATCAATCATCAATCATCAATCATCAATCATCAATCATCAATCATCAATCATCAATCATCAATAATCAATCATTAATCATCAATCATCAATCATCAATCAACCATCATCAATCATCAATCATCAATCATCAATCATCAATCATCAATCATCAATCATCAATCATCAATCATCACTCATCAATCATCAATCATCAATCATCAACCATCAATCATCAATCATCAATCATCCATCATCAATCATCAACCATTAATCATCAATCATCAATCATCAATCATCAATGATCAATAATCAATCATCAATCATCAATCATCAATCATCAATCATCAATCATCAATCATCAATCATCAATCATCAATCATCAATCATCAATCATCAATCATCAAACATCAATCATCCATCATCAATCATCAATCATCACTCATCAATCATCAATCATCAATCATCATTATTCAATCATCAATCATCAATCATCAATCATCAATTATCTATCATCAATCATCAATCATCAATCATCAATCATAATTCATCAATCATCAATCATCAATCATCAATCATCAATAATCGATCAACAATCATCAATCATCAATCAGCAATCATAAATTATCAATCATCAATCATCAATCATCAATCATCAATCATCAATCATCAATCATCAATCATCAATCATCAATCATCAATCATCAATCATCAATCATCAATCATCAATCATCAATCATCAATCATCAATGATCGATCAACAATCATCAATCAGCAATCATCAATCATCAATCATCAATCATCAATCATCAATAATCGATCATCAATCATCAATCATCAATCATCAATCGTCAATCATCAATCATCAATCATCACTTTGCAACCATCAATCTTCAACCACCATTCATCAATCATCAATCAGCAATCATCAATCATCAATCATCAATCATCAATCATAAATCATCAATCATCAAACATGAATCATCAATAATCGATCATCAATCATCAATCATCAGTCATCAATCATCAATTATCAATCATCAATCATCTATCATCAATCATCAATCATCAACCATCAATCATCAATTTGCAATCATCAATCTTCAACCATCATTCATCAATGTTCAATCAGCAATCATCAATCATCAATCATCAATCATCAATCATCAATCATCAATCATGAATCATCAATAATCGATCATCAATCATCAATCATCAATCATCAATCAGCAATCATCAATCATCAATCATCAATCATCAATAATCAATCATCAATCATCAATCATCAATCATCAATCATCAATCATCAATCATCAATCATTAATCATCAATCATCAATCATCAATCATCAGTCATGAATCATCAAATATCAATCATCAATCATCTATCATCAATCATCAATCATCAACCATCCATCATCAATTTGCAATCATCAATCTTCAACCATCATTCATCAATCATCAATCAGCAATCATCAATCATCAATCATCAATCATCAATCATCAATCATCAATCATCAACCATCAATCATCAATCTTCAATCTTCAATCATCAATCATCAATCATCAAATATCAATCATCAATCAGCAATTATCAATCATCAATCATCAATCCTCAATCATCAATTCTCAAACATCAATCATCCATCATCAATCATCAATCATCAATCATCATTATTCAATCATCAATCATCAATCATCAATCATCAATTATCAATCATCAATCATCAATCATCAATCATCAATCATAATTCATCAATCATCAATCATCAATCATCAATCATCAATCATCAATCATCAATAATCGATCAACAATCATCAATCATCAATAAGCAATCATCAATTATCAATCATCAATCATCAATCATCAATCATCAATCATCAATCATCAATCATCAATCATCAATCATCAATCATCAATCATCAATCATCAATCATCAATCATCAATCATCAATCATCAATCATCAATCATCAATCATCAATCATCAATCATCAATCATCAATCATCAATCATCAATCATCAATGATCGATCAACAATCATCAATCAGCAATCATCAATCATCAATCATCAATCATCAATCATGAATCATCAATAATCGATCATCAATCATCAATCATCAATCAGCAATCATCAATCATCAATCATCAATCATCAATTTGCAATCATCAATCTTCAACCATCATTCATCAATCATCAATCAGCAATCATCAATCATCAATCATCAATCATCAATCATCAATCATCAATCATCAATCATCAATCATCAATCATTAATCATCAATCATCAATCATCAATCATCAATCATCAGTCATCAATCATCAACTATCAATCATCAATCATCTATCATCAATCATCAATCATCAACCATCAATCATCAATTTGCAATCATCAATCTTCAACCATCATTCATCAATCATCAATCAGCAATCATCAATCATCAATCATCAATCATCAATCATCAATCATGAATCATCAATAATCGATCATCAATCATCAATCATCAATCATCAATCAGCAATCATCAATCATCAATCATCAATCATCAATCATCAATCATCAATCATCAATCATCAATCATTCATCATCAATCATCAATCATCAATCATCAGTCATCAATCATCAATTATCAATCATCAATCATCTATCATCTATCATCAATCATCAATCATCAACCATCAATCACCAATTTGCAATCATCAATCTTCAACCATCATTCATCAATCATCAATCAGCAATCATCAATCATCAATCATCAATCATCAATCATCAATCATCAATCATCAGTCATCAATCACAAATCATCAATCATCAATGATCAATCATCAATCATCAATTATCAATCATCAATCATCAATCCTCAATCATCAATTCTCAAACATCAATCATCAATCATCAATCATCAATCATCAATCATCAATCTTCAATCATCAATCAATCATAAATCATCAATCATCAATCATCAATCATCAATCATCAATCATCAATCATCAATCATCAAACATCAATCATCAATCATCAATCATCAATCATCAATCATCAATCATCAATCGTCAATCATCAATCATCAATCATCAATCATCAATCATCAATCATCAATCATCAATCATCAATCATCAATCACCAATCATCAATCATCAATCACCAATCATCAATCATCAATCATCCATCATCAATCATCAATCATCAATCATCAATCATCAATCATCAATCAATAATCATTAATCATCAATCATCAATCA
Organism: Stratiomys singularior; assembly: GCA_954870665.1. Lineage (NCBI taxonomy): Eukaryota > Metazoa > Arthropoda > Insecta > Diptera > Stratiomyidae > Stratiomys > Stratiomys singularior. The sequence goes on from CATOZT010000112.1 coordinate 44,401, forward strand.
TCAATCATCAATCATCAATCATCAATCATCAACCATTAATCATCAATCAGCAATCATCAATCATCAATCATCAATGATCAATAATCAATCATCAATCATCAATCATCAATCATCAATCATCAATCATCCATGATCAATCATCAATCATCAATCATCAATCATCAATTATCATTCTTCAATCATCAATCATCAATCATCAATCATCAATCATTAATCATCAATCATCAATCATCAATCATCAGTCATCAATCATCAATTATCAATCATCAATCATCTATCATCTATCATCAATCATCAATCATCAACCATCAATCATCAATTTGCAATCATCAATCTTCAACCATCATTCATCAATCATCAATCATCAATCATTAAACATCAGTCATCAATCATCCATCATCAATCATCAATCATCAATCATCAATCATCAATCATCAATCATCAATCATCATTATTCAATCATCAATCATCAATCATCAATCATCAATTATCAATCATCCATCATCAATCATCAATCATCAATCATCAATCATCAATCATCAATCATCAATAATCGATCAACAATCATCAATCATCAATCAGCAATCATCAATTATCAATCATCAATCATCAATCATCAATCATCAGTCATCAATCATCAATCATCAATCATCAATCATCAATCATCAATCATCAATCATCAATCATCAATCATCAATCATCAATCATCAATCATCAATCATCAATGATCGATCAAAAATCATCAATCAGCAATCATCAATCATCAATCATGAATCATCAATAATCGATCATCAATCATCAATCATCAATCATCAATCAGCAATCATCAATCATCAATCATCAATCATCAATCATCAATCATCAATCATCAATCATCAATCATTAATCATCAATCATCAATCATCAATCATCAATCATTAATCATCAATCATCAATCATCAATCATCAATCATCAATCATCAATCATCAATCATCAATCATCAATCATCAATCATCAATCATCAATCATCAATTATCAATCATCAATCATGAATCATCAATAATCGATCATCAGTCATCAATCATCAATCAGCAATCATCAATCATCAATCATCAATCATCAATCATCAATCATCAATCATCAATCATCAATCATCAATCATCATTCATCAATCATCAATCATTAATCATCAATCATCAATCATCAATCATCAATCATCAGTCATCAATCATCAATTATCAATCATCAATCATCTATCATCAATCATCAATCATCAACCATCAATCATCAATTTGCAATCATCAATCTTCAACCATCATTCATCAACCATCAATCAGCAATCATCAATCATCAATCATCAATCATCAATCATCAATCATCAATCATCAATCATCAATCATCAATCATCAATCATCAATCATCAATCATCAATCATCAACCATCAATCATCAATCACAAATCATCAATCATCAATGATCAATCATCAATCATCAATCATCAATCATCAATCATCAATCATCAATCATCAACCATTAATCATCAATCAGCAATCATCAATCATCAATCATCAATGATCAATAATCAATCATCAATCATCAATCATCAATCATCAATAATCAATCATCAATCATCAATCATCAATCATCAATCATCAATCATCAATCATCAATCATCAATCATCAATCATCAATCATCAATCATCAATCATCAATCATCAATCATCAATCATCAATCATCAATCATCAATCATCAATCATCAATCATCAATCATCAATCATCAATAATCAATCATTAATCATCAATCATCAATCATCAAACATCCATCATCAATCATCAATCATCAATCATCAATCATCAATCATCAATCATCAATCATCAATCATCAATCATCAATCATCAATCATCAATCATCAGTCATCAATCATCAATCATCAATCATCAATCATCAATCATCAATCATCAATCATCAATCATCAATCATCAATCATCAATCATCAATCATTAATCATCAATCATCAATCATCAATCATCAATCATCAATCATCAATCATTAATGATCGATCAACAATCATCAATCAGCAATCATCAATTATCAATCATCAATCATGAATCATCAATAATCGATCATCAATCATCAATCATCAATCAGCAATCATCAATCATCAATCATCAATCATCAATCATCAATCATCATTCATCAATCATCAATCATTAATCATCAATCATCAATCATCAATCATCAATCATCAGTCATCAATCATCAATTATCAATCATCAATCATCTATCATCAATCATCAACCATCAATCATCAATTTGCAATCATCAATCTTCAACCATCATTCATCAATCATCAATCAGCAATCATCAATCATCAATCATTAATCATCAATCATCAATCATCAATCATCAATCATCAATCATCAATCATCAACCATCAATCATCAATCACAAATCATCAATCATCAATGATCAATCATCAATCATCAATCATCAATCATCAATCATCAATCATCAATCATCAACCATTAATCATCAATCAGCAATCATCAATCATCAATCATCAATGATCAATAATCAATCATCAATCATCAATCATCAATCATCAATAATCAATCATCAATCATCAATCATCAATCATCAATCATCAATCATCAATCATCAATCATCAATCATCAATCATCAATCATCAATCATCAATCATCAATCATCAATCATCAATCATCAATCATCAATCATCAATAATCAATCATTAATCATCAATCATCAATCATCAAACATCCATCATCAATCATCAATCATCAATCATCAATCATCAATCATCAATCATCAATCATCAATCATCAATCATCAATCATCAATCATCAATCATCAATCATCAGTCATCAATCATAAATCATCAATCATCAATCATCAATCATCAATCATCAATCATCAATGATCGAGCAACAATCATCAATCAGCAATCATCAATCATCAATCATCAATCATGAATCATCAATAATCGATCACCAATCATCAAGCATCAATCATCAATCAGCAATCATCAATCATCAATCATCAATCATCAATCATCAATCATAAATGATCAATCATCAATCATTAATCATCAATCATCAATCATCAATCATCAGTCATCAATCATCAATCATCAATCATCAATCATCAATCATCAATCATCAATCATCAATCATCAATCATCAATCATCAATCATCAATCATCAATCATCAATCATCAATCATCAATGATCGATCAACAATCATCAATCAGCAATTATCAATCATCAATCATCAATGATGAATCATCAATAATCGATCATCAATCATCAATCATCAATCATCAATCAGCAATCATCAATCATCAATCATCAATCATCAATCATCAATCATCAATCATCAATCATCAATCATCAATGATCAATCAACAATCATCAATCAGCAATCATCAATCATCAATCATCAATAATGAATCATCAATAATCGATCATCAATCATCAATCATCAATCATCAATCATCAATCAGCAATCATCAATCATCAATCATCAATCATCTATCATCAATCATCAACCATCAATCATCAATTTGCAATCATAAATCTTCAACCATCATTCATCAATCATCAATCATCAATCATCAATCATCAATCATCAATCATCAATCATCAATCATCAATCATCAATCATCCATCATCAATCATCAATCATCAATCATCAATCATCAATGATCGATCAACAATCATCAATCAGCAATCATCAATCATCAATCATCAATCATCAATCATCAATCATCAATCATCAATGATCGATCAACAATCATCAATCAGCAATCATCAATCATCAATCATCAATCATGAATCATCAATAATCGATCATCAATCATCAATCATCAATCATCAATCAGCAATCATCAATCATCAATCATCAATCATCAATCATCAATCATCAATCATCAATCATTAATCATCAATCATCAATCATCAATTATCAATCATCAATCATCAATCATCAATCATCAATCATCAATCATCAATCATCAATCATCAATCATCAATCATCAATCATCAATGATCGATCAACAATCATCAATCAGCAATCATCAATCATCAATGATCAATCATGAATCATCAATAATCGATCATCAATCATCAATCATCAATCATCAATCAGCAATCATCAATCATCAATCATCAATCATCAATCATCAATCATCAATCATCAATCATCAATCATCAATCATCAATCATCAATCATCAATCATTAATCATCAATCATCAATCATCAATCATCAATCATCAGTCATCAATCATCAATTATCAATCATCAATCATCAATCATCTATCATCAATCATCAACCATCAATCATCAATTTGCAATCATCAATCTTCAACCATCATTCATCAATCTTCAATCAGCAATCATCAATCATCAATCATCAATCATCAATCACAAATCATCAATCATCAATGATCAATCATCAATCATCAATCATCAATCATCAAGCATCAATCATCAATCATCAATCATCAATCATCAACCATTAATCATCAATCAGCAATCATCAATCATCAATCATCAATGATCAATAATCAATCATCAATCATCAATCATCAATCATCAATCATCAATCATCAATCATCAATCATCAATCATCAATCATCAATCATAAATCATCAATCATCAATAATCAATCATTAATCATCAATCATCAATCATCAGTCATCCATCATCAATAATTAATCATCAATCATCAATCATCAATCATCAATCATCAATCATCAATCATCAATCATCAATCATCAATCATCAATCATCAATCATCAATCATCAATCATCAATCATCAATGATCGATCAACAATCATCAATCAGCAATCATCAATCATCAATCATCAACCATGAATCATCAATAATCGATCATCAATCATCAATCATCAATCATCAATCAGCAATCATCAATCATCAATCATCAATCATCAATCATCAATCATCAATCATCAATCATCAATCATCAATCATTAATCATCAATCATCAATCATCAATCATCAGTCATCAATCATCAATTTTCAATCATCAATCATCTATCATCAATCATCAATCATCAACCATCAATCATCAATTTGCAATCATCAATCTTCAACCATCATTCATCAATCATCAATCATCAATCATCAATCATCAATCATCAATCATCAATCATCAATCATCAATCATCAATCATCAATCATCAATCATTAATCACCAATGATCGATCAACAATCATCAATCAGCAATCATCAATCATCAATCATCAATCATCAACCATCAATCATAAATCATCAATCATCAATCATCAATCATCAATCATCAATCATCAATCATCAATCATCAATCATCAATCATCAATGATCGATCAACAATCATCAATCAGCAATCATCAATCATCAATCATCAATCATGAATCATCAATAATCGATCATCAATCATCAATCACAAATCATCAATCATCAATGCTCAATCATCAATCATCAATCATCAATCATCAATCATCAATCATCAATCATCAATCATCAATCATCAATCATCAATCATCAATCATCAACCATTAATCATCAATCAGCAATCATCAATCATCAATCATCAATGATCAATAATCAATCATCAATCATCAATCATCAATAATCAATCATCAATAATCAATCATCAATCATCAATCATCAATCATCAATCATCAATCATCAATCATCAATCATCAATCATCAATCATCAATCATCAATCATCAATCATCAATCATCAATCATCAATCATCAATCATCAATCATCAATCATCAATCATCAATAATCAATCATTAATCATCAATCATCAATCATCAAACATCCATCATCAATCAGCAATCATCAATCATCAATCATCAATCATCAATCATCAGTCATCAATCATCAATCATCAATCATCAATCATCAATCATCAATGATCGAGCAACAATCATCAATCAGCAATCATCAATCATCAATCATCAATCATGAATCATCAATAATCGATCACCAATCATCAAGCATCAATCATCAATCAGCAATCATCAATCATCAATCATCAATCATCAATCATCAATCATCAATCATCAATCATCAATCATCAATCATTAATCATCAATCATCAATCATCAATCATCAATCATCAGTCATCAATCATCAATCATCAATCATCAATCATCAATCATCAATCATCAATCATCAATCATCAATCATCAATCATCAATCATCAATCATCAATGATCGATCAACAATCATCAATCAGCAATTATCAATCATCAATCATCAATCATGAATCATCAATAATCGATCATCAATCATCAATCATCAATCATCAATCATCAATCAGCAATCATCAATCATCAATCATCAATCATCAATCATCAATCATCAATGATCGATCAACAATCATCAATCAGCAATCATCAATCATCAATCATCAATCATGAATCATCAATAATCGATCATCAATCATCAATCATCAATCAGCAATATTCAATCATCAATCATCAATCATCTATCATCAATCATCAATCATCAACCATCAATCATCAATTTGCAATCATCAATTTTCAACCATCATTCATCAATCATCAATCATCAATCATCAATCATCAATCATCAATCATCAATCATCAATCATCAATCATCAATCATCAATCATCAATCATCAATCATCCATCATCAATCATCAATCATCAATCATCAATGATCGATCAACAATCATCAATCAGCAATCATCAATCATCAATCATCAATCATCAATCATCAATCATCAATCATCAATCATCAATCATCAATCATCAATGATCGATCAACAATCATCAATCAGCAATCATCAATCATCAATCATCAATCATGAATCATCAATAATCGATCATCAATCATCAATCATCAATCATCAATCAGCAATCATCAATCATCAATCATTAATCATCAATCATCAAACATCAATCATTAATCATCAATCATCAATCATCAATCATCAATCATCAATCATCAATCATCAATCATCAATCATCAATCATCAATCATCAATCATCAATCATCAATCATCAATCATCAATGATCGATCAACAATCATCAATCAGCAATCATCAATCATCAATGATCAATCATAAATCATCAATAATCGATCATCAATCATCAATCATCAATCATCAATCAGCAATCATCAATCATCAATCATCAATCATCAATCATCAATCATCAATCATCAATCATTAATCATCAATCATCAATCATCAATCATCAATCATCAGTCATCAATCATCAATTATCAATCATCAATCATCTATCATCAATCATCAATCATCACCCATCAATCATCAATTTGCAATCATCAATCTTCAACCATCATTCATCAATCATCAATCAGCAATCATCAATCATCAATCATCAATCATCAATCATCAATCATCAATCACAAATCATCAATCATCAATGATCAATCATCAATCATCAATCATCAATCATCAATCATCAATCATCAATCATCAACCATTAATCATCAATCAGCAATCATCAATCATCAATCATCAATGATCAATAATCAATCATCAATCATCAATCATCAATCATCAATCATCAATCATCAATCATCAATCATCAATCATCAATCATCAATCATCAATCATCAATCATCAATCATCAATCATCAATCATCAATCATCAATCATCAATCATCAATCATCAATCATCAATCATCAATCATAAATCATCAATCATCAATAATCAATCATTAATCATCAATCATCAATCAGCAGTCATCCATCGTCAATCATCAATCATCAATCATCAATCATCAATCATCAATCATCAATCATCAATCATCAATCATCAATCATCAATCATCAATCATCAATCATCAATCATCAATCATCAATCATCAATCATCAATCATCAATCATCAATCATCAATCATCAATCATCAATCATCAATCATCAATCATCAATCATCAATCATCAATCATCAATCATCAATCATCAATGATCGATCAACAATCATCAATCAGCAATCATCAATCATCAATCATCAATCATCAATCATCAATCATCAATCATCAATCATCAATCATCAGTCATCAATCATCAATTTTCAATCATCAATCATCTATCATCAATCATCAACCATCAATCATCAATTTGCAATCATCAATCTTCAACCATCATTCATCAATCATCAATCATCAATCATCAATCATCAATCATCAATCATCAATCATCAATCATCAATCATCAATCATCAATCACCAATGATCGATCAACAATCATCAATCAGCAATCATCAATCATCAATCATCAATCATCAATCATTAATCATCAATCATCAATCATCAATCATCAGTCATCAATCATCAATTTTCAATCATCAATCATCTATCATCAATCATCAACCATCAATCATCAATTTGCAATCATCAATCTTCAACCATCATTCATCAATCATCAATCATCAATCATCAATCATCAATCATCAATCATCAATCATCAATCACCAATGATCGATCAACAATCATCAATCAGCAATCATCAATCATCAATCATCAATCATCAATCATCAATCATAAATCATCAATCATCAATCATCAATCATCAATCATCAATCATCAATCATCAATCATCAATCATCAATCATCAATCATCAATCATCAATGATCGATCAACAATCATCAATCAGCAATCATCAATCATCAATCATCAATCATGAATCATCAATAATCGATCATCAATCATCAATCATCAATCATCAATCAGCAATCATCAATCATCAATCATCAATCATCAATCATCAATCATCAATCATCAATCATCAATCATCAATCATCAATCATCAATCATCAATCATCAATCATCAATCATCAATCATCAATGATCGATCAACAATCATCAATCAGCAATCATCAATCATCAATTATCAATCATGAATCATCAATAATCGATTATCAATCATCAATCATCAATCATCAATCATCAATCAGCAATCATCAATCATCAATCATCAATCATCAATCATCAATCATCAATCATCAATCATCAATCATCAATCATCAATCATAAATCATCAATCATCAATCATCAAAAATCAATCATCCATCATCAATCATCAATCATCAATCATCAATCATCAATCATCAATCATCAATCATCAATCATCATTATTCAATCATCAATCATCAATCATCAATCATCAATTATCAATCATCAATCATCAATCATCAATCATAATTCATCAATCATCAATCATCAATCATCAATCATCAATCATCAATAATCGATCAACAATCATCAATCATCAATCAGCAATCATCAATTATCAATCATCAATCATCAATCATCAATCATCAATCATCAATCATCAATCATCAATCATCAATCATCAATCATCAATCATCAATCATCAATCATCAATCATCAATCATCAATCATCAATCATCAAAGATCGATCAACAATCATCAATCAGCAATCATCAATCATCAATCATCAATCATGAATCATCAATAATCGATCATCAATCATCAATCATCAATCATCAATCATCAATCATCAATCATCAATCATCAATCATCAATCATCAATCATCAATCATCAATCATCAATCATCAATCATCAATCATCAATCATCAATCATCAATCATCAATCATTAATCATCAATCATCAATCATCAATCATCAATCATCAATCATCAATCATCAATCATCAATCATCAATCATCAATCATCAATCATCAATCATCAATCATCAATCATCAATCATCAATCATCAATCATCAATCATCAATCATCAATCTTCAATCATCAATCATCAATCATCAATCATCAATCATCAATCATCAATCATCAATCATCAATCATCAATCATCAATCATCAATCACAAATCATCAATCATCAATGATCAATCATCAATCATCAATTATCAATCATCAGTCATCAATCCTCAATCATCAATCATCAATCATCAATCATCAATCATCAATCATCAATCATCAATCATCAATCATCAATCATCAATCATCAATCATCAATCATCAATCATCAATCATCAATCATCAATCTTCAATCATCAATCATCAATCATCAATCATCAATCATCAATCATCAATCATCAATCATCAATCATCAATCATCAATCATCAATCACCAATCATCAATCATCAATCACCAATCATCAATCATCAATCATCAATCATCCATCATCAATCATCAATCATCAATCTTCAATCATCAATCATCAATCATCAATCATCAATCATCAATCATCAATCATCAATCATCAATCATCAATCATCAATCATCAATCATCAATCATCAATCATCAATCATCAATCATCAATCATCAATCACAAATCATCAATCATCAATGATCAATCATCAATCATCAATTATCAATTATCAATCATCAGTCATCAATCCTCAATCATCAATCATCAATCATCAATCATCAATCATCAATCATCAATCATCAATCATCAATCATCAATCATCAATCATCAATCACAAATCATCAATCATCAATGATCAATCATCAATCATCATTATCAATTATCAATCATCAGTCATCAATCCTCAATCATCAATCATCAATCATCAATCATCAATCATCAATCATCAATCATCAATCATCAATCATCAATCATCAATCATCAATCATCAATCATCAATCTTCAATCATCAATCATCAATCATCAATCATCAATCATCAATCATCAATCATAAATCATCAATCATCAATCATCAATCATCAACAATCAATCATCAATTTGCAATCATCAATCTTCAACCATCATTCATCAATCATCAATCAGCAATCATCAATCATCAATCATCAATCATCAATCATCAATCATCAATCATCAATCATCAATCATCAATCACAAATCATCAATCATCAATGATCAATCATCAATCATCAATTATCAATTATCAATCATCAGTCATCAATCCTCAATCATCAATCATCAATCATCAATCATCAATCATCAATCATCATCATCAATCATCAATCATCAATCATCAATCATCAATCATCAATCATCAATCATCAATCATCAATCATCAATCATCAATCTTCAATCATCAATCAATCATCAATCATCAATCATCAATCATCAATCATCAATCATCAATCATCAATCGTCAATCATCAATCATCAATCATCAATCATCAATCATCAATCATCAATCACCAATCATCAATCATCAATCACCAATCATCAATCATCAATCATCAATCATCAATCATCCATCATCAATCATCAATCATCAATCATCAATCATAAATCATCAATCATCAATCATCAATTATCAATCATCAATCATCAATCATCAATCATCAATTATCATTCTTCAATCATCAATCATCAATCCTCAATCATCAATCATCAATCATCAATCATCAATCATCAATCATCAATCATCAATCATCAATCATCAATCATCAATCATCAATCATCAATCATCAATCATCAATCATCAATCATCAATTATCAATCATCAATCATCAATCATCAATGATCGACCAACAATCATCAATCAGCAATCATCAATCATCAATCATCAATCATCAATTTTCAATCATCAATCATCAATCATCAATCATCAACCATTAATCATCAATCAGCAATCATCAATCATCAATCATCAATCATCAATCATCAATCATCAATCATCAATCATCAATCATCAATCATCAATCATCAATCATCAATCATCAATCATCAATCATCAATCATCAATCATCAATCATCAATCATCAATCATCAATCATCAATCATCAATCAACAATCATCAATCATCAATCATCAATCATTAATCATCAATCATCAATCATCAATCATCAATCATCAATCATCAATCATCAATCATCAATCATCAATCATCAATCATCAATCATCAATCATCAATCATCAATCATCAATCATCAATCATCAATCATCAATCATCAATCATCAATAATCAATCATCAATCATCAATCATCAATCATCCATCATCAATCATCTATCATTTATCATCAATCATCAATCATCAATCATCAATCATCAAACATCAAACATCAATCATCAATCATCAATCATCAATCATCAATCATCAATCATCCATCATCAATCATCAATCATCAATCATCAATCATCAATCATCAATCATCAATCATCAATCATCAATCATCAATCATCAATCATCAATCATCAATCATCAATCATCAATCATCAATCATCAATCATCAATCATCAATCATCAATCATCAATCATCAATCATCAATCATCAATCATCAAACATCAATCATCAATCATCAATCATCAATCATCAATCATCAATCATCAACCATCAATCATCAATCATCAATCATCAATAATCAATCGTTAATCATCAATCATCAATCATCAGTCATCCATCATTATTCATCAATCATCAATCATCAATCATCAATCATCAATCATCAATCATCAATCATCAATCATCAATCATCAATCATCAATCATCAATCATCAATCATCAATGATCGATCAACAATCATCAATCAGCAATCATCAATCATCAATCATCAATCATGAATCATCAATAATCGATCATCAATCATAAATCATCAATCATCAATCAGCAATCAGCAATCATCAATCATCAATCATCAATCATCAATCATCAATCATCAATCATCAATCATAAATCATCAATCATCAATCATCAATCATCAAACATCAATCATCCATCATCAATCATCAATTATCAATCATCAATCATCAATCAGCAATCATCAATCATCAATCATCAATCATGAATCATCAATAATCGATCATCAATCATCAATCATCAATCAGCAATCATCAATCATCAATCATCAATCATCAATCATCAATCATCAATCATCAATCATCAATCATCAATCATCAATCATCAATGATCGATCAACAATCATCAATCAGCAATCATCAATCATCAATCATCAATCATGAATCATCAATAATCGATCATCAATCATCAATCATCAATCATCAATCATCAATCATCAATCATCAATCATCAATCATCAATCATCAATCATCAATCATCAATCATCAATCATCAATCATCAATCATCAATCATCAATCATCAATCATCAATCATCAATCATTAATCATCAATCATCAATCATCAATCATCAATCATCAATCATAATTCATCAATCATCAATCATCAATCATCAATCATCAATCATCAATAATCGATCAACAATCATCAATCAGCAATCATCAATCATCAATCATCAGTCATCAATCCTCAATCATCAATCATCAATCATCAATCATCAATCATCCATCATCAATCATCAATCATCAATCATCAATCATCAATCATCAATCATCAATCATCAATCATCAATCATCAATCATCAATCATCAATCATCAATCATCAATCATCAATCATCAATCATCAATCATCAATCATCAATCATCAATCATCAATCATCAATCATCAATCATCAATCATCAAACATCAATCATCAATCATCAATCATCAATCATCAATCATCAATCATCAACCATCAATCATCAATCATCAATCATCAATCATCAATAATCAATCGTTAATCATCAATCATCAATCATCAGTCATCCATCATTATTCATCAATCATCAATCATCAATCATCAATCATCAATCATCAATCATCAATCATCAATCATCAATCATCAATCATCAATCATCAATCATCAATCATCAATCATCAATCATCAATGATCGATCAACAATCATCAATCAGCAATCATCAATCATCAATCATCAATCATGAATCATCAATAATCGATCATCAATCATAAATCATCAATCATCAATCAGCAATCAGCAATCATCAATCATCAATCATCAATCATCAATCATCAATCATCAATCATCAATCATAAATCATCAATCATCAATCATCAATCATCAAACATCAATCATCCATCATCAATCATCAATTATCAATCATCAATCATCAATCAGCAATCATCAATCATCAATCATCAATCATGAATCATCAATAATCGATCATCAATCATCAATCATCAATCAGCAATCATCAATCATCAATCATCAATCATCAATCATCAATCATCAATCATCAATCATCAATCATCAATCATCAATGATCGATCAACAATCATCAATCAGCAATCATCAATCATCAATCATCAATCATGAATCATCAATAATCGATCATCAATCATCAATCATCAATCATCAATCATCAATCATCAATCATCAATCATCAATCATCAATCATCAATCATCAATCATCAATCATCAATCATCAATCATCAATCATCAATCATCAATCATCAATCATCAATCATCAATCATTAATCATCAATCATCAATCATCAATCATCAATCATCAATCATAATTCATCAATCATCAATCATCAATCATCAATCATCAATCATCAATAATCGATCAACAATCATCAATCAGCAATCATCAATCATCAATCATCAGTCATCAATCCTCAATCATCAATCATCAATCATCAATCATCAATCATCAATCATCAATCATCAATCATCAATCATCAATCATCAATCATCAATCATCAATCATCAATCATCAATCATCAATCATCAATCCTCAATCATCAATGATCGATCAACAATCATCAATCAGCAATCATCAATCATCAATCATCAATCATGAATCATCAATAATCGATCATCAATCATCAATCATCAATCATCAATCAGCAATCATCAATCATCAACCATCAATCATCAATCATCAATCATCAATAATCAATCATCAATCATCAATCATCAATCATCAATCATCAATCATCAATCATCAATCATCAATCATCAATCATCAATCATCAATCATCAATCATCAATCATCAATCATAAATCATCAATCATCAATCATCAATCATCAAACATCAATCATCCATCATCAATCATCAATCATCAATCATCAATCATCAATCATCAATCATCAATCATCAATCATCAATCATCAATCATCATTATTCAATCATCAATCATCAATCATCAATTATCAATCATCAATCATCAATCATCAATCATAATTCATCAATCATCAATCATCAATAATCAATCATCAATAATCGATCAACAATCATCAATCATCAATCAGCAATCATCAATTATCAATCATCAATCATCAATCATCAATCATCAATCATCAATCATCAATCATCAATCATCAATCATCAATCATCAATCATCAATCATCAATCATCAATCATCAATCATCAATCATCAATCATCAATCATCAATCATCAATCATCAATCATCAATGATCGATCAACAATCATCAATCAGCAATCATCAATCATCAATCATCAATCATGAATCATCAATAATCGATCATCAATCATCAATCATCAATCATCAATCATCAATCATCAATCATCAATCATCAATCATCAATCATCAATCATCAATCATCAATCATCAATCATCAATCATCAATCATCAATCATCAATCATCAATCATCAATCATCAATCATTAATCATCAATCATCAATCATCAATCATCAATCATCAATCATAATTCATCAATCATCAATCATCAATCATCAATCATCAATCATCAATAATCGATCAACAATCATCAATCAGCAATCATCAATCATCAATCATCAGTCATCAATCCTCAATCATCAATCATCAATCATCAATCATCAATCATCAATCATCAATCATCAATCATCAATCATCAATCATCAATCATCAATCATCAATCATCAATCATCAATCATCAATCCTCAATCATCAATGATCGATCAACAATCATCAATCAGCAATCATCAATCATCAATCATCAATCATGAATCATCAATAATCGATCATCAATCATCAATCATCAATCATCAATCAGCAATCATCAATCATCAACCATCAATCATCAATCATCAATCATCAATAATCAATCATCAATCATCAATCATCAATCATCAATCATCAATCATTAATCATCAATCATCAATCATCAATCATCAATCATCAGTCATCAATCATCAATTATCAATCATCAATCATCTATCATCAATCATCAATCATCAACAATCAATCATCAATTGCAATCATCAATCTTCAACCATCATTCATCAATCATCAATCAGCAATCATCAATCATCAATCTTCAATCATCAATCATCAATCATCAATCATCAATCACAAATCATCAATCATCAATGATCAATCATCAATCATCAATTATCAATTATCAATCATCAGTCATCAATCCTCAATCATAAATTCTCAATCATCAATCATCAATCATCAATCATCAATCATCAATCATCAATCATCAATCATCAATCATCAATCATCAATCATCAATCATCAATCATCAATCATCAATCATCAATCTTCAATCATCAATCATCAATCATCAATCATCAATCATCAATCATCAATCATCAATCATCAATCATCAATCATCAATCATCAATCATCAATCATCAATCATCAATCATCAATCATCAATCATCAATCATCAATCATCAATCATCAATCACCAATCATCAATCATCAATCACCAATCATCAATCATCAATCATCAATCATCCATCATCAATCATCAATCATCAATCATCAATCATAAATCATCAATCATCAATCATCAATTATCAATCATCCATC
>CATOZT010000113.1:30000-32500 GCA_954870665.1 Stratiomys singularior
GTATTTATGTTTGTATGTGTGTATGTATGTATGTATTCATGTATGTATGTATGTATGTATGTATATAAGTTTCAAATTTGGGAAACTTAGGGTTTGTATGAGAGTCTGATTTTGAATAAATCGACTCGAGTTGTTGCAGTAAAATAACGGTAATTAAATATTATTCAAGGTTACATATTAACACTATTTACATTATTGATAACATATCGATTAACACAATACCTGAAACAACAACAAGTTGGATTTAACCAAGTGTTTGATTAACAATAGTAATTGTGAAGCAAAAAGTAATAACAATTTATGATCACGCAAAATGTGGCTGCCTAGCGTGGCTGCCTGGCGACGTCTGTCTAGCGACGTCTGTCTCCCTGACCGCAATCGATGCGAAGTTTGTAATGAACGTCACTCAACCGTCTGGCCGAAGGTAACTTGACCGAACGGGCAGGTGGCAAAGTTTGAAAAGAGGTTTCAAATTTACATCCCCCCCCCCTCAAGAACGAAGAAGGAATTTCGGATTAATGGAAAGGGATGAGTTTGCTTGCGTGGAAAAGGTTTGATCCTTTTTTCCTGAGACCGCTATCGACCTCATATATTACCTCAGAAATTTTCCTTTTTATTCTGAATGGCCCTTCTCTGATTGGATCCGTTTTTTTCCTGTTTAATTTGTTTCCGTTGTTTATGTAAATGAGATCATTTTCGTTGTATTCATGTTTGTTTGTTTTCTCGTCGTAATACCTCTTGTTTTGCTCGTGAATCTTTTTCGATTGCTCGAATGCTTTTCTTCTATTTTCATCTAAGTTTTCGACATTGTTCTCGTTTAGTTCATCAGGTAGTATTGTTTCTTCTTTTCCAGTTAGTAGGTAAGAGGGTGTAAAACCAGTGGAACTGTGTATAGTATTATTATATTCATGCACGCATTCTTGTGCAACAGCTGGCCAGGAGCGTGTTTTGTTCTCGTAGATTTTACATCGTATTCTGTTGACTAGTGTTTGATTTATCCTTTCATTTAATCCGTTTGAAAAGGCACAATCTACTGCTGTAAAAATGAGTCTTATATTTTCTGATTTTAAGTATTTTTTGAAATCATTCGAATTGATACCTGCGTATTGATCAGATATAAGCGTGTCGATCTTGTTAGTATTTTTTGTTGATTTAACTAGTTTAATAAAATTGTCGGCTGTTTGGGTTGACGATGTTGTGATAAATGCGTATCTTGTGAAGTGATCTATAAATAAATGCAGATATTTGTTTGTGCTTTTGTTTCCCGCAAAACCACCGACTGTGTCCAATGAGACTATTTCAAATGGTTTTGAGGCTGGACCCAGCTGGGATAACGGAACCTTGTAGTTTGCAATTCTAGTTTTATTCTTGATACATGTTTCACAAGCACGACAAAATATTTTTACGTGTTTGTGCATATTTTTAAAATAAAATTTTGTTGTTATTGTCAAGATCATTTGTTTTACTCCCACATGACCTCGTATTTCATGAACTTTTTTTATTAGTTGTTTACCAAATGCTTCAGATAACCAAATATTGTTTAGTGATCTGTAGATGATACCGTTCTTCTTTTCACATTTTTTATCTAAATGGAAATTTTTTTGATCATTGATTATTTCGTTTATTTCCAAAAAGTTCACGATTTTTACTGCTGAGCTTTCGAAGTTATCTTCTTCTTCTTCTAGTACAGGGTTGCGAGATAAGCAATCCGCTTCCAAGTTTCCTTTACCTGGGTTGTAAAGGATTTCACAGTTGAATTGTGAGATGTAAGTAAGGATTTTTCTTAGTTCTGGATCGTTACAATTGTTTATTTTAAAGTCCTCTAAGGGTTTGTGATCGGTGAAAACGGTGAATTTTTGACCAATTAAATAGTACTGCCAATACAATATTGCTTCTTTTATTGCGAGACATTCGATAAATATTGCTTTTTTTTCTTTTTGTGTATTGTTCAGTCTGCGTGAGAAATAGAATACTGGTTTTAGTTTTTCATCTTCCTGACGTTGTTTTAACACTGCACCGACTCCTTGAATGCTCGCGTCCGTAAAGATGTATGTTGGTAACGCTGGATCAAAGATCGAAAGTATTGGTTCCGAACACAAGTGTTCTTTTACCGCCTCAAAATTTTCTTGACATGATGGAGACCAATCAAACTGCACATTTTTCCGGAGCAAGTTATGAAAAGGTTCCAGTACGATACTTGAGTTCGGGATATATTGGAGGTAGAAATTTAATTTTCCCAAGAATTGTCTGATATTTTTTCTTGTTTGTGGAACAGGGAAATTTTTGATTGCGACTACGTTGTCATTTAGAGGTTTAATACTGTTGTACCCTATTTTATGTCCTAAATATGACACTGCACGTTTTGCAAAAATACATTTTGAGACATTTAATTTGAAACCGTAGGAGCGCAATGTTTTTAGTACCAGTTCAGTATGCTGCATATGATCCTCATAATTATTTGAATATATTAGGATATCATCTATGTAATTTACAGTGAATG
>CATOZT010000113.1:40000-61802 GCA_954870665.1 Stratiomys singularior
GTAAATTTGGGTGATTTGTTCGACGCGAACGTTAATATTTCGGAAAATAGTGAGTTATCGGATCGTTCCGCCCCTTTGTTAGACTTAACGATTGATCCGACAATGGCGACCATAGCGGATGTTTTCAACTCCTTAAGAGTCCCTGATGCGGTAAAGGACCTACCGAAATTTAATGGTAATCCCAGACTTCTTCGAGATTTCATCGACAATGTCGAGGAAATTCTCACAGTTATTTCTCCATCCTCACCAGCCTATGGCAGAGTCCTTTTGAGGGCAATTCGTAATAAAATTGAGGGTCCTGCCAACGAGGTCCTTAATATGTACGGGACGTCGTTGGACTGGTCGGAAATCAAGAAAAACCTTACGCTTCACTACAGTGACAAACGTAATGAAACCTCCTTAATTCGCGATTTGCACAATACACGGCAAAGCGAAAAATCAATCGAGAAATTTTACAGCGAGATAATAGAACTCCTTTCCACGATGATCAACCATGTTTTGATCCACGAAACGGATGAAAATGTAATTAAAGCTAAAAGAGAACTATTTTCGGAAATGTGCCTGAACGTCTTCCTGACAGGACTTCGTGAGCCTCTTGGTGCAACGGTTAGGGCCATGAAGCCAGATGCACTCGCAACTGCTTTCTCGTACTGTATCCAGGAACAGAACATATTCTATGCAAAACACGATTGCTCGACTTTACAAAAGGAACCTCCAACAAATCCTTTTCTTTCGAATAAGGCTCCAATTTTACAAAATTTAAAATTACCCACATATTCTTTTAATAACAGTAATATTCAACCACAGTTTAAATTTAACCAACCCTCTCTTGCCACAAATCAACCACTGTTCCGTACATTTCGACCCACCCAACCAATGTTTAGACCTCAACAATCAGGACAAAATCCTTTCCCTCAAAGGAATTTTTCAAGCAATAATTTCAACAACTATCCAAATAACCAGCAATTTGGATTACAATTTAATAGACCGGCATTACCTAGGCCCGAGCCAATGGATACAAGCTCAGGGTACACGCATTTACGCAATAACCAAGCCAGACAGGCGCAACAGCCAAATTTCTTAACCAATAATTTCTTTCGGCAAACAGGACCTCCTCGTTTTACGTCCAAGGAACTTCATAACATAAATAAACTAGAACCAACTACCAAAAGTACAAACAACGCCACATATTTTCAACCAGCTCCAAGTGAGACTTACCGACAAGAACTTGACAATTTTTATTACTACAAAGATCCTGAAACAACAGACTACTACGAACCAGAAGGTTACGGACAAGACCAATCTAATACAAATTGCGAACCATACATAAGCGAAATAGATGATGAAAATTTTATTATAGCTGCCTCACACAACCTACAGGATACGTAGACATCAATTCACATGGATCAAATTTGCCATATATTAAAATATCTTCTCCATTTGGCCGCAATCTCAAATTCCTAATTGATACTGGTGCTTCGACTTCGTTTATTAACCCTGCATTCGTACACCCTAGCCAAATAGAAATTACCAAACCGGTTATTATTAATACCGTACTGAATAAACATGTACTAAGCCAACAAGTGACGTTCCCAAATTTCGTTGAGTTCAGACAACCAGGTGAAATGAAATTTTTGGTATTCAAATTTCACCAATACTTTGATGGGTTGCTAGGATTGGATATTTTATCCAAACTACGAGCGAAGGTTGATCTTGCAAACAAAATATTGTCCACCAACAATGCCTCAATTCCCTTAGAATTTAAACCCAATATAGTCTCTCAGAAATTTGTTGTACCCGCATTATCAAAATTCATAGTTAAACTCCCAGTTGATGTTCGCGATGGTGACATATACATTAAAGCTACTGAAGTAACACCTTACCTGCGTATTGAAGAAGGGGTTTTTAAAGCTAAGGACTGGTACAGTTTAATAGCCATCAACAACACATCAAACGACGAAAAACTCCTTTTTCTAGAACAACCACTCGAGGTCTCAGAACTCTCAAAATTCATCGAAATAAATAATTTTAATATTGATCCTATCACCAACGGTGAAAACTTTTCTGCCGAAGATATTACCAAATTGATCCGTACGTCCCACTTAAATGGAGAAGAGAAAAAACTGATAACAAAATTGTGCCAAAATTATGACGACATATTCTTTCGCGAGGGCCAAAAGTTAAGCTTCACAAACAAAATCAAACACTGCATCACAACAACAGATGATGCACCTATTTACACAAAATCATATCGATATCCGTATATTCACAGGGAAGAAGTGAAGAAACAGATTTCAGATATGCTGGATCAAGGAATTATCCAACCGAGCTTTTCACCATGGAGCTCACCCGTCTGGATAGTCCCTAAAAAGAAAGATGCAAGCGGTAAACAGAAGTGGAGGTTAGTTATCGACTATCGCAAACTGAATGAAAAGACGATAACTGACCGTTACCCTCTTCCGAATATCACTGATATCCTTGACAAACTAGGGAAGTGCCTTTACTTCTCTACATTAGACCTCGCAAGCGGGTTCCATCAAATCGAGATGGACCCTAAGGATATAAAAAAGACAGCCTTCACTGTTGATAATGGGCACTATGAATACGTGCGGATGCCCTTCGGACTCAAAAACGCACCATCTACGTTCCAAAGAGTCATGGACAACGTACTACAAGACCTTCAAGGAAAAATCTGCTTGGTTTACCTTGACGACATAATAGTTTTTTCAACCTCACTCCAAGAGCACGGCGAAAATTTAAGAAAGGTTTTTAACAAACTCCGTCAAGCAAACTTTAAAATACAGTTAGATAAATCAGAATTCCTTCATAAAGAAATAGCGTTCTTAGGCCACATTGTCACACCAGACGGAGTAAAACCCAATCCCGATAAAATTCAAGCAATAAAAAACTTTCCAATCCCTAGGTCACAAAAGGAGATTAAAATGTTTTTAGGGTTACTTGGTTATTACCGCAAGTTTATTAAAGACTTTGCGAAGCTCACGAAACCTTTAACTGAGTGTTTAAAGAAAGGTAGATCCGTCCAACTTACGGAAAAGTACGTTCAGACATTCGACATGTGTAAGGATCTTTTAATGAACGATCCAATTCTACAATACCCCGATTTCAGCAAACCATTCGTCCTGACCACTGACGCTAGCAATTATGCGATTGGAGCAGTCTTATCCCAAGGTCCAATAGGCAGGGACAAACCTATCAGTTACGCTAGCAGAACCTTAACAGACTCTGAGATCAATTACTCCACGATCGAGAAAGAGTTATTAGCGATCGTATGGGGTGTAAAATATTTCAGGCCGTATTTATTTGGGCGAAAATTTCGAATAATAACAGACCATAAACCCTTAACTTACTTAATGAATCTAAAGGAACCGAATTCAAAATTAGTCAGATGGCGTTTGAAGCTTGAGGAATTTGACTATGAGATCGTCTACAAAAAAGGAAGTTTAAACTCCAACGCTGACGCCTTTAGTAGAATCAGGTTAAACGAATCTAGTCCTCCTATACCTATCGAAGCCAATGCTAATGAATTACTTGACAGCGAAAATAACACCTCACTTCAAACAGAACATGGCTCCACCATACACTCAGCCACTGAAAACTTGGACGATGGGATCCCGATCTCAGAACGTCCCCTGAATGAGTTTACCCTACAAATTGTTTTAGAAGAAACCGACAAAACACCCAAAACAACACTCGCAATGCCATTCAAAAACAGACAAAGACGCACGATCCAGATGCATTCTTTCAACGAAAATACCACCCTGGAGCTATTCAAAAAATTCTTAACGGCTCACAAACTCAATGCCATATATACATCCGATGAGATTTTCAAAGTAGTTCAATCTGTCTATTCAAAATTTCTTTCACAATCACGAACTTTCAAGCTCATTCGATGCACAGAGCTGATCACAGATATAACTGAAGCAAATGAACAGGACAAGTTAATCAATGAATATCATCAAAATAGTAACCATCGAGGCATCAATGAAACTTTTCAACACCTTAAAAGAGATTATTATTTCCCTTACCTAAAAGAAAAAATAACGAAAATCATTAACAACTGCGAAACATGCCAAATCCAGAAATACGATAGAAAACCATTAAAAATCAAATTCCAAAATTCTGATAGCCCTCGAAAACCTCTAGACAATATATACATAGACGTCTACACCATAAATGGCAAGTCAATACTCACAATTATAGACCGCTTCTCGAAATTTGCTGCTGCCTATACCTTACCAACCAAAAATAGCCTAAACATAGTCAAATCATTGCGACATTTCATGAGCCTTCACGGCATCCCCGAAAAACTAGTTGCAGATCAGGGCACGGAAATGACATCCACGATATTCAAAGATTTTTGCAAGCAATACAACATAAAAGTTCATTTTACATCATTCCAACAGACAAGCAGCAACGCGTACGTTGAAAGATTGCATTCTACCCTTACAGAAACTTACAGGATAATTTTAGAAAATTTGGACACAGACCATGACGATATATTGAACGAAGCTCTTATAACATACAATAACGCCATACACTCGACAACCAAACTTACTCCTTATGAGGTGTTCTCCGGTAGAGTTCATACCTTCGAGAAAGAAGTCAAATTCAATGATCAACATGATTATTTGAAAAAATTGAACGAGTTTCGATCCCAAGTTTATCCAAAAATCAAAAGAAAAGTTGACGAAATCGTTAATAAAAATTTAGCAAAACTAAATAAAAATCGAATAAAAGCACCCAGTTTGAATGAAAATGAAGCAATATTTCGTAAAGAGTGTAGAAGAAATAAAATAACACCTAGATTTAGTAAACACAAAATCAAGACCAACAAACGAGTCACACTAATAACAACAAAAAATCAAAAGTTACATAAATCCAAAGTTAAGGCAAAACGTAAATTCCAAGGTATTGCTGATGGTGAAAGGACAGAAGATAGAGATACAAACACTCAACAACAACCACGGACTTCTGCCGCTTCGGCTGGGCATGACTAGGAACATAATTTCTTACAGTAACATAATTCATGTAATTCAACTTGGAAATTACGAAAGAAACCATAGACAATATCAGGACTTCCATTAAGAATTTCAACCAAAACCATGAAACTTCAGATACTCTAGCTATTACAAAAATTAAAATCACCGAACTTACTCACAAACTCGAAACAAATTCTAAACAAAATTGAACTTACAGAAATCCAGAAAAACCTTCAAAATCAATCGGTCAATGTTCAATCTGATGAGCACATTTATGAATTTCTAAACCTTCAGGCATACTATAATAACACTAATATTATATTCAACATCCAAATACCCACTTTTGCCAATACAACCCTTCCTTTCTTCCATATCATCCCACTACCCAACAAAACCACTTGAAAATCATAACGACACCCTATATCGCCCTAGAGCCTCAAAGTGTTCAATTCTTTGACGAAATGTGTCCTGAAATTGAGGGAACCTTTTATTGCAAACAAAATCGTATCGTTAACAAATTGGCAAGCAATTCCAGATGCATCGCTAACATCATTAATGGAAAAACAACCTCCTGCCAATCTGAACCTGATGCAAATACGCCGGATATTACACAACCAGAACCGAACTATGTGCTCGCCACGAACATCCCAGCGACGCCTTTAGAAACGACATGTGATTCGACAAAAGGATCAATTTCTGGAACTGTATTGATCCATCTCGAAGGATGCAGTATCAATTTAAATGGTATTACGAATAGTAGTACTAACAGCGTGTTTTGGGATACCATAAACATCTTCCCGATCACGCCTGGAAAAAACAACGAGACCGTTTCTCCAAGGATCGAGCTCCACACACTTACCAGATTCAAGTTCCCCGATGCAACCGAAATCAACTTGTTCGAAACTTCGAAAAGATGCTACGTCTTACAAATTACCATCGTACTCATCATCCTAGCAACAATAACCTTCACATACTTACGCTGCAAGGAAACAAAATTCATCCCGAATCCAAGATGCAATCCTGCGATGGCCACGTCTCCGATGTTCCTGTAACCATCGCCCTTCTAAGGGGGGAGGAGTTATGTATAAGGTTCAAATTCATCGCCGACTTACCTGATACCTAATTGTCTAGACAGATGATATTCTAAATTTTACCTGACACCTAATTGTCTAGACAGATGATTTTCTAAATTCCCCATATTATCTAAATCCTTTCTCACATTGTTCTTGTTATGTATAATCAGCATTATTTACTTGAATTGCATTATTACTTTTGGACTGTTTAACGAAAGAGAAGTTAGTTCGTAGTTATCTTTTGGGCTGGAAACAACCAGATTAGAATAAATAATTTAGAAGAACGAAACCTTTGTCTTTTCTTTTATAAACGGATATGAAGGTTTCGTAACTCGCGCAGCAGACAAACATCCTATCCACACGCGCGGGCCAACATCTTCTGACGCCAAGGTGAAATTTAAAACAACAACGAAAACGTGCAATTCAGGTAAACTAGACATGCATCGAAAAATCGTAGTGATAAATCGTAACTAGTTTTAACTTGAGTCTTCATTGTTACCTCATCGAGAAAAGACGGGCTCAAGCCCTAAATATATTTCCATAAATAAAATCAACCATTTGTTTTCTTAACTGGCGCCCAACGTGGGGCTGCTTCGCGCGTGCAATAGTGATGAGGATAGACCAGATAATTTAAAATTATCAAGCCTTAGCAGGTCGAACATAGAGCTGAGGCTGGCCTATGGCCCTTTTTATCGCTACACGAAACGTAAGAGTTAACGTGTCACTCCGCAAAACGTAAAAGTTAACGCGAGTAGTTACCGGTGCAAAACCAAAGTGCCGAAGTGCGCGCGTGTGCGAAGAGGCTCCTAAGTAACCTCATAGGCAAAAAGGGTAACGCCAAATCGTAGCTGAAGCAGCCCGAACCCCAAAAGGATAATCCATAAAGCTGATCTACACCAGGAGAGGCGAAAGATACCCCGAAAGAATAATCCATATAGCTGACCTACACCAGGAGAGGCGGAAGATCTAGGATCTTTTCGGAAAAATAAACCATAGGATTTTTTAAAATTAACATGGAAGAAGTATCCTCTCAGATGATCTTAGTATTGTAAGTACTCCAAATAGCGAATATATTGAGCATACATAAAAATTTAACGATTGAAACAGCTCTCGAAATTATATTAAGGAATTAAACTTTTTTTTCTGAAATTGCATTTATTATATTATTGTGAAAAGTGATCCGGATTAGTGTCGATGTCTGTAACATTTAAAAGGTGGTGATCTCTTGATTTGCGAATTTGCTTTAAAGTAATTCCATAAATATGTCTAACCCGGATAATCTGATTCGACCACCCGTGTTGGAACTCAATGAGCTTCGCGATGCTCTCCCTGAACTTAACGCTGGCCCTAGCGGCAGAAATCGTAACCCGGAAGAAGATCTCGTCCAAATCATCTCGCGAGTGGTTAGGGAAACGCTACAAACCCAGGGACGTCAGATTTTTAGCCAGCTATTGAATCCGGCATCTGACGTTAACATCGACGCCGATATTCCCATTACTATCGGTGATAACGAAAATCTCTCGGAAATGGACCGCATCCCGGATGTTGTCAAAAGTTTGAGACAATTTTCGGGAGAGCCAGGCGAATTTAGCTCCTGGCGCAAAAGCGTGGACAGGATCCTAAGAATCTACGACAATCTCAAAGGATCCCCGAAATATTACGGGATCCTTTCGGTGATTCGAAATAAAATCACCGGCCAAGCAGACATAGCGTTGGAATCGTACAATACTCCGTTGAATTGGGATAGAATTGTAAAGTGTCTAACCCTGCATTATGCAGACAAAAGGGACTTAACCACCTTAGAGTACCAGATGACCACTCTGGTGCAGGGTGGAAATACAGTTCCCGAATTCTACCAGGCTGTGTACAGCCATCTATCACTCATCCTAAACAAACTAGCGTCTGTTGAAATGAGCCCGGAGTCCATGAGTATTATGACCCAATCATATCGGGACAAGGCTCTTGACACCTTCATAAGAGGTCTGAAAGGTGATCTGCCCAGACTTCTTAGTATACGTGAGCCAGCAGACTTACCCCAAGCTCTGCACCTGTGCCTTAAACTCCAGAATATGGACTATAGGGCACAATATGCAAATTCAACCCAAGTACTTATACGAAAGGCCCATCATAACACACCGCCACCAATTCCACCACGAAGAAACCTACCGAACCATCCTAGGCCAACCCCCATTCCGGCCCCCAGACGTGAAATGTACCCAGAATTGTTTCATAACCCGCGAGTGTTTCCGCAACAAAGAATTTTCAGGCAGCCTCTACAACATCCATTTCAGCAACAGCACAATTATCAGGTCCCACCACTCAGGCCTCCGAGAGGCCCGGAGCCTATGGATGTGGATCAGTCCATTAGATCACACGCAGTAAACTATGCAAATAGACCACAGAATCCAGGATGGACACAAAAACGTCCACAAATGCCGTCCCAAAGGCTTCATCCTCCACGAAAGGCACAAAGGCTCCACTTCACGGACACAGAGATAGACACCGGTACTATGGAAGAACAATACGCACAAGAAATAAAGGAGGAAGACGAGAACCATGACCAAACATTAGACGAGTATACCGAGACATACGATGAACCTACCCTAGAACAAGAAGAACAGCTCGACGACATATATTTTTTAGGCTGAGGCGCTCTTCACTTCCTTATTTTGAATATACCATCGGAAGTGGAGAGGTTTTAAAAATTCTCATCGATACTGGCTCAAATAGAAACTACATCCAGCCTAAACACATCAGAATCCTCTACCCAATAATGAGAGTTTCTTCGCGCATTCAGTAGCAGGAAGCGTTAAAATTACGCACCATGCATTTGTCCGAATTTTCGGCCCAAACACTAGCAAAATTCAATTTTTTATACTACCCAGTCTCATTTCGTTCGATGGCATCATAGGAAACGATACGCTAAAGCAATTAAAGGCCGTTATTCACACAAACGATAGCTTCATGACTCTACACCCCAACTTGTTTATACCCCTAAAACAGCATCTCTCGCAAAATGTGAATAACATTAATATAAAATTGTCTCATCTCAGCAAGAAACAGTCTAGTAGATTAGAAAAAATTCTACGAAATCATTCTAACCTCCTTTCAGAGCCGGACGAGAAACTCACCTTCACAACCAGCGTGAAGGGCGAGATACGAACTACAAATAACGACCCAGTCTATTCTAGGACGTATCCCTACCCCATGGCATTGAAGGCGGAAGTAGAAAAAGAAGTTAACAAACTCCTTGAGGACGGCATAATAAGGCCGTCCAGGTCACCCTATAATTCGCCTGTCTGGGTTGTCCCCAAGAAGTCAAGTGACGAGAAGAAGTACCGCATGGTAATAGATTATAGGAAACTGAACTCCGTTACGGTAGCCGATAAATATCCTATACCAGAGATCGGCGAAATCCTCGCGAACCTTGGCAGGAATCGTTACTTTTCAACCATAGATTTGAAAAGTGGTTTCCACCAAATACCGCTTCGGGAGTGTGACATTCCTAAAACTGCATTTTCAATCAACAACGGAAAATTTGAGTTCACGCGGCTCCCGTTCGGACTGAGAAATGCCCTTCTATCTTTCAAAGGGCGCTCGACGACATCCTTCGGGAGCACATAGGGAAGCGATGTTATGCATACATTGATGATATCGTCATCTTTGGGAAGGATGAAAATGAACATTTTGAAAACCTAGAAACCATTTTGAAAACGCTAGAAACGGCTAATATGAAGATTCAGCTGGAGAAATGCGAGTTTTTGCGAGATGAAATAGAATTTTTGGGATACGCGATTGGTCATGATGGAATTAAAACCAACCCCAAAAAGGTGCAAGCGATTGCAGAACTTCTTCCGCCCAAGACCCTAAGAGACCTACGCTCGTTCCTAGGAATGTCAGGGTACTATAGGCGCTTCATCCAAGGATATGCACAAATAGCGAAGCCCCTGACTGAGAGGGGAGGATGGACGTGTGTCCAAAAATATATCTAAAAACAAAATAATAGACTTAAACTCCCAAGCCATGAATGCCTTCAATACATTAAAGAATTGCCTTATCTCTCAAGAAGTTGTACTGGCACATCCAAATTTTGAAGAAGATTTCGAGCTTACAACCGACGCCTTCGACTACGCCATCGGGGCAGTCCTCTCTCAGAAAGGTAAACCAATCACTTACCTGTCTAGGACCCTAACTAAGACAGAAGAAAACTATGCCACCAACGAGAAAGAGATGCTCGCAATCATATGGGCTCTTAACTCGTTGCGAAATTTCCTGTACGGATCAAAGAAAGTGAAAATTTTTACCGACCATCAGCCTCTTACATATGCTTTAAGCAGCAAAAATACCAACAGCAAAATGAAACGATGGAAGTCAATTTTAGAGGAGTACAATTACGAACTTAAGTATATGCCAGTCAGGGCAAATGTCGTGGCAGACTCCCTTTCGAGACCCCCGAAACCTACAGAACTGAATTCCTTAACGCCGACAGAACACAGCGACGAAAGCTCGTCACAGAATCTTATCCCAACAGTGGAGACCCCCATTAATGTATTCAGGAATCAGCTTGTCTTAAGGATTGGAAGCGAGGATAGCTACCAATTGCAGAATCCTTTCCCCAACTACTCACGGCATACGTTAATTAAATTCCGCTATTCAGATACTGATATCATTAATCTATTTAAACGTTACCTCAACCCGACTACCATAAATGGTCTCCTGACCGACGAAGAAACCATGGGGCGAATTCAGCAGATCTTTCCCAGACATTTCTCTGATTACCGAATTCGTTTTACGCAGAAACTTGTTGAGGATGTTCCCAACGAAGCGGAACAAGAGGAAAGAATATTGAAAGAACACAAGCATGCACACCGCAACGCCGAAGAAAACCGTTTACAACTCTTACAAAACTTCTACTTCCCAAAAATGGCTGCTAAAACAAAGAATATCGTGAAAAACTGCTCTGTCTGTAAGGAAAACAAGTACGATAGGCATCCCAATAAGCCATTTCTCAACCCTACACCTATCCCATCCTACCCTGGTCATACAATTCATATAGACCTTTTCAGTACCGAGAAACACCGGGTATTAACTGCCATCGATAAGTTCTCCAAGCTAGGCCAAGCCAAGATAATAGCCTCCAAGTCCATCGAGGATATAAAGCAACCACTAACAGACCTAATCTTCTATTTCTGCGGGTCAGAGCTCGTTGTTATCGACAACGAGAGCGCCCTACGATCTGCCTCCATAACTTCGCTCATGGAGGATGACCTTCGAATAAAGGTATATAAGACACCCCCGTACAAAAGCGAAGTCAACGGGCAAGTCGAACGATGGCACAGTACCCTCACGGAGATCATGAGGTGTTTAAAGAAAGATGGCCCACCTAGGACTTTCGAGAATTTATTACAGCGCGCTGTTAATGAATACAATTTCACAATCCACTCCACCACTGGGAAAAAGCCTGTAGAACTACACTTTGGTCGCGTCCCTGGAATCAGCCTCGACAAATTTGAAAGGGTACGACTTTCAAACATAGACAGACTAAAACAAAAACAACAGAACGACATCCTGGCACACAACAAAGTAAGACAACCGACAAAACAATACGAAATTGGGGAGGTGATTTATGTTAAGCAAAACAAAAGGATTGGATCGAAACTAACCCCTAGATATAAACAGGAAATCATCAAAGAGAACAATAATTCAACAGTTCTAACTGAATCTGGTAGGGTTGTACATAAAAGTAATATACGAAACTGATCTTACGTTTCAGATTACTACCGTACATTGTGTTTGCGAAGGTCAAGATTCTGGACTTCTCAAACTCCCGAATTGTCTCCTTACACACTGGACAGACTAAAGTACAGGACGGGAATTTTGAGCTCATACACATAATCAAAATCGATCAATACCAACGCTTCATTGAGGAAATCGAACCAATTCTCAATCTCACGGTTGTCCGACATCATCCTCTGTTTTTACATTTATCCTACGAATTTCAGCAAATTATCAGCCTTGTAAAATAATTTAAAACCGCGTCAAATCAAGAGGTCACTTAATTTTATTGAATCTGCATGGAAATGGATCGCATTCAACCCGGACCATGAAGATTTCGTAACCATCAGAGATAAACTAAATAATGTATTAGAAAGTAAACAACATAACAAGAATCACCAATGAAATACGAAAACTATCCAAAGAAAATAGCCAGACAAACTTTAATATGATATTAGACATTCAGTTTAGATTAAGACTCATTAAGGAAGAATTAACAAATATCAATCAAGCAATTCACTGGTCAAAACAAGGTGTAATCAACTCAGTAGTATTGTCAAAGTCTGAAATCACAATGGCAACCAATATTTTAAACAAAGAATTACTCCCATGCAGTACCATTAGAAGAAGCCTTGGATTTCGCAGAAACAAAAATAATAAGTAACACTACATCTCTACTTTCTATAATAAATATCCCTCTGACAACTAGTATCGTTTACGAAGCCTTGCTTACAAAACCTGTAAAACGAAATTATTTTGTTATCGATCTGTACTTTACAAAAGTCCTGAAAAATGATGATAAGCTATTTGGAGTAAAAGGAAAATGTAAAACAATTAACTTTTTGAACGTTTGTAAATCATCTGAGATTGTAGATATAAGCAAGACGATATGCCTGCCTAACCTTTTAAAAGAGTCTTCCAGCAAACTGCACCTGTATAAGCAATTCGCAGATACCGACAATCGATGAAATCGCTCCTGGCATCGTGCTGCTAAACCAGTTCACGGAAACATTGTCAACAGAAGAATCTCGACACAATCTAGATGGAACATTTTTAGTAAAGTTCCAAAACTCAACCATTGTCGCAAACGGAAGAACATTCGTCAGCCGAGATACAACTAGCATAATGTTCATCTCCAGTAATAGTATCAAGATCCGAGACACCGATCCAAACGCCAAGGTCATCCATCCTCACTTACCATAGTGGACCCTCCACACGGGAATCCAAACATCAGATTCAATGATATTCGATTTATCTAAACGATTGAGGGCAATCGCATTTGTTGGCGGAAGAGTTATCACGCGAGTTATGTTTTTGATTATTCTCAAAAATAAAAAATAAAATTATACTCTTACGAGTTCTTTCCTTGGAAATAAGAACACTTGATTTTTTTATGAATCACTTTATTATCTTTTTAACTTTTGAACATTGAATACTAACTGAACTGTATCACTTGACCAACTTGAATAATTGAACTTGAACTATTGCCACCGACTCAGAGTGGTCTCTTGCTTAAATAGTATTATTTTGATTAGGTCTGCAGTTTGCATTTCGCTTGGTGATCGCATCAGATCTTTGTTATAAATGTGCTGAATATGCATAATATTCATATCGATAAACAATTATTGTTGAGTGGTCATATCTTTGTTGCAAATGTGCTAAGTATGCATAATATTTATATCGATAAACAATTATTGTTGAGTCATGGATATTTGATATTTTGTTGTGAGTCCTACTTATAATGATTTGAACTTAGTAACTATAATGTAAGTATTATAATATAAGTTTTAATTAAACTTAGTGGTTATATCCTAATTATTAGGATTAGTATTGAGGTCTTGAGGGTTATGTGTAATTCCTCCCTCCTTAAGATTGCTGTCGTCCTCGACAGTGTTTTTTATCGGTTGTAATTCTATATCCTTTTTGTTAATGACTTTAATCTTGATTGATTTATGGCATGTAAAGTAAATATATATTATGAAGGATACAGTGAGTATGATAATTATGAACAGTAATGTTGTTCCAATTGCAATGGAATTTTTTTTATGTTCAAATTTTATTTCTTCGATTTTTTCTAGATTTTTGATATCTTCAAGTTTTAAATCTTCAACATTAATTGTGTGATTAAATCCTGAAATATTTTTAATTGGTTCCAATGTTAAAATTTGTTGAAATTCTTTTATTTGGTTTGTAAATAATTTGCCTGCAATCTCAAGTTTACAATTGTTAAATCTTATTATGTATGTTCCATTTAAGTAATATGTTTTTTCATTACAATTTTGTTTTATCTTAGTATCTATGTTAACAGTAAGTATTAATCCTTTTTCAATTTCTATTACATTATTATCATCCTCATATGTTCTTATACAGTTAATATTTTTACATTTTAAAAGATTATTTAAAGATTTAGTCCTTTTTTCTGGTTCATAATATTCTCCATTGTAAAGTACAACTTCTTTAATGTTTATATCCAAATTTTCTGATTTTGAGTTAGGTATTTTTTTTTTTACATAATAGGATAATAGGGGTTGAGTTAAGACAGGGATGCTAATGACAAATATTATTTTTCTTTCTTGTGTTAATACATTTATTGTTATTTCCTTTAATTCCTCTACTGATAAATTATGAAAGTCTATCTCATCGTATGTTAATATGGATCTAGTCATGATTCCTGTTTTAGCTGAATTTACATTGTCAATTATTTTTTCTAACTCGTCCCTTATAAGGTCAAGATTATAATTTAGTTGAATGGTTGTTAGAATTTTATTTATTGTTTGTGTCTGATTATTAATGTCTCTAGCTAACTGATTATAGGCTTTGTTAGTTTTGTTAATGTTGTCAACAATTTTGTTAAGGTTAGATTGAAAAACGTTGTTAACTTGAATTTGATTATTCATTGACTCTATGATGGCGTGATTATTTGTATCTATTATTCTTAAATGTTCTGTGATGTCTTCGTAATCGTCGTTGTCCATTAATCCAAATAATAAATTATAAATTTTTCCGATGGGGTTTATTAATCCGCGTTCCTTTCTACTAACAATTACAGAGTTTTGTTTGTCAGGTAAATATGTCGTCGTAGTTTGTCCAGTATTTTGTCTGTTATCGTATTGTCGTTTTGGTTTAGGTGTATTAATTAGCATTGAAACTTGTTTAGCTTTCTCTCTATCGAAATGCAACAATTTTAATTCTCCTTTTATCGATTTAATTGTTTCTGACATATGGGGGTCGGGATAGATTTCGTTAGTTATTTCGTCTAGTGCCTTTTCGTATTGAACTAAGTCTATTTTGTGATAAATTCTTTTATAGTCTTTGATCAGTCTAATTGGATCTTTTTTTATTAATATTATTCCGGATTCGGTTTGTAGCTTTTCAATGGTAATTTCTGCTTGTACAATTGTAAACGTTAGGATCAATAAAAATGGTATGAGTTTGGGTGTCCAATGATTGTTGGGTGTAGGTTTCTGTAAAGGCAAAGGGTTTTTATTGTAATATTTTTCCCTGTATTATTTCTAGGATAATTTTTTGTCTAAAGTATGGGATATGACATTGAGAGTAGTCTAATTTATGATTTCTGGCAATGAATTCTGCTGCTATGCAAGTAAATTTACCGCAATCATTTGCGTTTTCCTGTTTTGGGGCGTTTCGCACGTTTTCTTTTGTGAATGTATTTATATCGAGGACTTTACACAACTTATCTTCCGATTCGTGTGCTAAATATTCACCTAATGTATCTAATATTCCATTATCGCTGCCTCCTAATGAATCATAATATTTTATTTTTTTACTCTGTAGATCGATCGTAGCCAAACACCAATGTCTTTCATTTACGTGAACCGGGATCAGAATTATATCGTATGAGAAAATGTCCACTTTTCGCGTCCATTTCTTGACTGCACTAAATCCTTTCTTTTTGAGTGTCGGGACAAAGAATGTGTTCATGATATAAACTTTGGGTAGGTTTACAGAATCCTCGTTTCGTTTACTGATGAGGTTCAAATAGAAATTAATTATTTGATCGTTTACCCATTTTTGATCAATTAAAGTGGAGATATCGGTTCGAGTAATATTCAGATTGAAGTTTGACGCAAGAGTCTCGTTTAAGGGGCCATTATATAATGCGTTATTAATGATTGTTTTCTGTTCTAATGTAAGCGTATTCGGAATGCTTACTGTATTTGGTATTTCTGATCTTGGTTTTGATTCTGTTCTCGTATGCTTCTTAATTCTTTTTATACGAATTGGGTGTATCCTATTTTGATGTCTACCTTTTTTTGTTGAAATTATATTTCCTAAATTATCTTTTATTATCTCAATTTTTCTGTACTTAGGTTTCTCCTTATGACGTTCATTTTTGTAGTTTTTG
The DNA here is from genome assembly GCA_954870665.1 of Stratiomys singularior. Lineage (NCBI taxonomy): Eukaryota > Metazoa > Arthropoda > Insecta > Diptera > Stratiomyidae > Stratiomys > Stratiomys singularior. The sequence goes on from CATOZT010000113.1 coordinate 56,215, forward strand.
ATAAATACTTCTTTTTGGTCGATTTCTGGTAATTTCTCTCTATTTTTATTGTGGTAATCAATCCATTTAGTCTTTCTATTAATTAACAATTTATTTATTTTGGTTTTATCTATTCTACCATATTGTATGTCGATTGGTTTTGCTTGGGTTACTGAATGTATATTGGTATTGTAATGCTCTGTTGCTTTTAGAACTCGTTGCACAATATTTAGTTCAGGTTCGGTTATCGCTAATGTTCTAATTTGCTCTAATAATGTGCTATGACATCGACTCATGTCTGAATTACCCGTATGTGATTTTGGTGAGTTAAAATGAATTTCAATTTCTTCTCTTCTGAAGAAGTCTTTTACGTTTATCATATTGAACTCATTATCGGCAACTATCTTTCTGGGTTTTCCTAGTATAGCATTTCTTTCTCTAATAAGTTGTATGAAAGTTATCGCATTTTTATCTGTAGTTTCTTTAACGTATAAATGTTTCGAAAATTTATCTATTGTAGTAAAGAATTGTCGTTTACATATAAAGAATATGTCAATATGTACTATTTCATTTATATCCTCGGGGGTTTCTGTTAATTTGAATTCTGGTTTTAAAGGTTTTCTGTCATATTTTACCAAATTACATACTTCGCAGTTATTTATATATTTTGTGATTACTTTTAATATTTTATTAAAGTGATATTAATTTTTAATTTCTGCGTAATTTTCTATGATTCCACGATGATTACTTTTTTCGTGTATTTCCTTGATTCTCTCCAAACATTGTTCTTCACTAGTTAAATCTATTGCTTTATTTGTACATTTAATGAATTTGAGGTACTTATTATTTGAATATAATTTTATTATTGCTACTTGCACTTTGTTCCATGTATGGTCATCTAGTTCGCAAAATATTCCTACATATCCTTTTTCTGGTATATATCTCCTAAGTATATCTATTATTTTGTTTTCGTCATTTATGTCATTCTTTTCTATGAATATCTTTCGCTTTTTGTTTATTGATTCAAATTCCTTATATTTTCTTTCCACTATTATTATTTGAGTTTTATATATATTTACTATTCCTTCCCTAATTGCTATATGGTCATTTTCATTCTCGGGAGAACTGTGTATAGTTACATGTTCACTATCGTCTATTTCTATTGCGTTTTCTTGATTATTGTTGTTGGTTAAAACGTTAATTTCGCCTTTTTCTGCGTCGATTCTGCTCAAGAAGTCTGCCACTTTATTATCTTTTCCTTTTATGTATTCAATATTGAAATTGAACTCGTTCAATTTTATTTTCCATCTCTGTAATTTAGAGTTTGGTTCCTTAAAGTTGCTAAGCCATACAAGGGGTCTGTGATCTGTTTGAATGTTGAATTTTGTACCGTATAGGTAGGGTCTAAAATATTTAGTTCCCCAAACGATAGCTAATAATTCTTTTTCTACTGTCGGATAATTTCTTTCATGCTCGTTTAGAGTTCTGCTAGCAAAGGATATTGGATGTCCTTGCTGAGATAGTACTGCACCTAAAGCTTTATCTGAGGCGTCAGTAGTAAGCGTGAATTTTTGTTTAAAATCAGGGTAATGTAATATGGGATAATTAGTAATTAGATCCTTCAACTTCTCAAAAGCCGCGATGTAACTGGGATCTTCTGTATTAATTTTTCGATTTTTCTTTAGAGCATCTGTTAAAGGTAAGGCTATTTTTGCATAATTATTAATAAACATTCTGTAATAGCCGGTGATACCTAAGAAAGATTTTATTTGTTTTGTGGTACCGGGGATTTTTAAATTTCTAATGGCATCAATTTTTCCAGGATTTGGTTTAATTCCTTCGGTTGTCAATATGTGACCCAAATACTCAGTTGATTTGGCAAAGAACTTACATTTGTCTGTTTGAATTTTAAGTTTGTATTTTCTCAGAGCGCCAAATATTTTTTTTATGTTAATCTCCATTTCTTGGAGTGATGTGGCAAATATCAAGATGTCATCCAAGTATACTACGCAAATTCTGTTGATGAATTCTCTAAGAACTTCGTTAATCATGCGTTGAAAAGTTGCCGGTGCATTTTTGAGACCAAAGGGCATTCTAATGAATTCATAATGACCTTGTGGGGTTGAAAAAGCTGTTTTATGACGGTCATGTTCGCTGACTTCGATCTGGTGAAAGCCTTTCGCCAAATCCAGAGTTGTAAAATACTGTGCTTTTCCAAGTTTGTCAAATATTGATTCAATGTTAGGAATCGGAAATTTGTCATCAATTGTTTCCTCATTTAGTTTTCTATAATCGATAACTATTCTCCACTTTTGCTTTTGTGAATTATCCATTTTTTTGGGAACTACCCATATTGGAGCATTATAAGGGGAATTTGAGGTTTGGATGATTTTTTGTTTCAGCATTTCGCTAATTTGTTCTTCTACTTCCTTTTCATGGACAGGCTGAAAACGATAGATTCTGGAATACAGGGGTTTATTGTTTTTGGTGATTATTTCGTGTTTTGTCTGAGTGGTACAGGAAAGATTTTCTCCTTCCTTATAGAGTAGATCCTCATATTCATTGAGTATCTTTTTTAGCGAATTTGCTTCCTCTTTATTTAACTCATTAAACAGCTTATCACGGTTATTCGTCGCACTGAGCTTACTTTGAAAGTTTATCTCTTCAGGGATGGCATAATTAAATTTTAATTTTTGATTATTAGCTTCCATGGTTCCTTCTCCCAAATATAATTTAACGTTTAATGGATGCAGTAGATTTTGACCTATCACTGCTTTAAAAGTTTTATCATGGAAATCCATGACGTTCCACATAATTTTGTGAGATTCAGGAAGTTTGAACTCTACTGGCATGTTGGTTTTTATTTTTTCCGTGACATGGCATGTGCCACCTAGGCCGTTAACTGTTATGTGATTATTTACTTTTATTTTTTTTATAAAGGGAAAACATTTTTTGTCTATACTAGAAATAGAAGCGCTAGTATCTATAAGTGTTGGAACTACTTCATTCTCTATTTGTAAGTCGATTACTGGTAAAGGGTTTCCGAGGCACATTGCTGAAAATTTACGTCCATAGGTTCTGGATTATTGTCTCTGTTTCTGTACATGTTCGAGTTGTCAACTTGCATCAGTTCTTGTCTGTTATTTTGATTATTTTGTGGGCGATTATAATTATTAAAACGATTATTGTAATTGTTCCTAGGAGGATTATAGTTATTTTGTTGGCGGTGCATAAATGAATTTTGATTGTGTCGGTTATTTTGGTATGAATTTTGATTGTACCGATTGTTTTGATTTGAATTTTGATTGTACCGATTATTTTGATTTCGGTAATTGTTTGGATTTTGGTTATAATTTCTATGATTTGGACGAGTACGAGGGTTAATGTTTTGTACTGGATTGTTATTGTCAGTGTTGTATTGAATTTCTCTAAGGATATTGTATGCTTGGTTGAGTGTTTGACAATTTCTCATTTCAAGTAAAAATGATTTGTATTCTGGCAGAAGGGATTTAAATTTGTTTAAGACCAACCCTTCGTTTCGGACTGGGTAAAATTCTAAATGTACATTTTGTTGCGGATCTTGTAGGTACTTAGTATTTATTCTATTTAATAATTTGTTTAGAGTATGATATGCGTCGTCGACATTTTTGAAGCTTACCTTATGTATCCTATTGATTATGCTGCTATATGATTCGTTGATTCCGAATGTTGAGATGAGGATTGCTTTAATCGTTAACCACGTTGGATCTGGTATTTTTTGTATTGTGTTTCTGGCTGATCCCTGAATTTTGTGCAGGACGAGTCTGAATAGATACGCTTGCTGGTTTCCCTGAGCCAAATTGAGAATGGTTTGTGCTTCCTCCAGCCAAGAAGATAAAGCGTACTCTCTGTTATCTCCATTATATATCGGTAGTCTGCGTACTTCCTTTAGTATTTCATCGAACGAGAGGTCCAATGGCAACGGTATTTCCTGTTCCGCCATCATTTTGTAGATGCGTTTAATTTATTTTGTGAGACTTTTGTCTCCACTGTACAGTTTATGGTACTGGAGGACCTTATTACACTTTTTATTAGAATTCCTCAGTGTTTACCACAGCGAATTGAGCGCTTTTTCCTAAAATGCAGCTCACTGCTTTGCAATACAGTATATTAATTGGTGTTATTATTTTTATTTTAATATTTTATTGGTTTCTATTAAAATTAGATTTTCTTTAATTTGGATTTTATTTTATTAAAAAGTTTTGTTTTTTGTTCCTACCCTAATAGTCTAAGTTTTCCTTAGCTACTTTTGTGGGCGTACTTTTCGAAACTTTTGTTTTATTTTACTTTGACCAGATTTTCTCTAATCAAAGGAGTTTTTGTTAAGTTCACTTTTACACGAGTCACTTTTTCCAATTTTTACTTGAACGCGACTCTTTGTGTCAGAAGTTCTTTGTCATAGAGGTTCCTCCCTCCTATGACGGACGACTGCGCCAGTTATGTTTTTGATTATTCTCAAAAATAAAAAATAAAATTATACTCTTACGAGTTCTTTCCTTGGAAATAAGAACACTTGATTTTTTTATGAATCACTTTATTATCTTTTTAACTTTTGAACATTGAATACTAACTGAACTGTATCACTTGACCAACTTGAATAATTGAACTTGAACTATTGCCACCGACTCAGAGTGGTCTCTTGCTTAAATAGTATTATTTTGATTAGGTCTGCAGTTTGCATTTCGCTTGGTGATCGCATCAGATCTTTGTTATAAATGTGCTGAATATGCATAATATTTATATCGATAAACAATTATTGTTGAGTGGTCATATCTTTGTTACAAATGTGCTAAGTATGCATAATATTTATATCGATAAACAATTATTGTTGAGTCATGGATATTTGATATTTTGTTGTGAGTCCTACTTATAATGATTTGAACTTAGTAACTATAATGTAAGTATTATAATATAAGTTTTAATTAAACTTAGTGGTTATATCCTTATTATTAGGATTAGTATTGAGGTCTTGAGGGTTATGTGTAATTCGCGCAGCAGACAAACATCGTATTCACACGCGCGGGCCAACATCTGCTGACGCCAAGGCGAAATTTAAAACAACAACGAAAACGTGCAATTCAGGTAAGCTCGACATGCATCAAAAAATCGTAGTGATAAATCGTAACTAGTTTTAACTTCAGTTTTCATTGTTACCTCATCGGGAAAAGACGGGCTCAAGCCCTAAATATATTTCTATAAACAAAATCAACCATTTGTTTTTCTTAACTTATATATGTGTGTGTGTAAGTATATATGTATATATGTATGCATGTATGTATGCTTGTATGTATGTATGAACGTATGTATGTAATTATGTATCTTTGTATGTATGTATGTACCCATGTCTGTATATATGTATGTATGTACATATGTATGTATGTATGTATGCATGTATGTATGTATGTATGCATGTATGTATGGATATGTGTATGTATCTATGTATGTATGTATCTATGTTTCGATGTATCTATGTACGTATGAATGTATGTTTGTATATATGTATGTATGTTTGTATTTATGTATGTAAGTATGTATGTTTGTATCTTTGTATGTATGTATATATGTTTGTA